>JAQFXV010000245.1:0-28105 GCA_034694065.1 Camisia spinifer
TTTAACAACAAAACTCTAATTATGACGCTCAGCGCTAGCGCTCACCACTCGGTAATGACGAGCGCGCTCAGCGCTCGACGCTCTCAAGCCTGAACTTGAGTCTAAGCCTGTACACTGCTTGAAATAATTCCACTTCAAAGATTATTTAGGTTAGGCAAACCAGAATTGCAAAATGGCGCTAGGCAATGTTTCAAACACTAATCATCTTAAATAATTGATAAATAATAATTAAAAACATTATAATTATAATTCAATTAATTTATGATATATGTGAGTTAACAATGACTCCAATCTATATCTACAGTGTTTATTTTATGATTTTGGTCAAATTTATGTTAGAAAAATGCTTAAAAGTTCAACTCAGAGTTAGTTATTAAATGGGATTTGATTATAGTAACCGTTTGAAACCGTGTGTTATTTCAGTGAAATTAAACAGTTTTATGAATTAGAATAAGACTTATTCTATAATGCGTTAGGCTTTCTATCACTACGTTTTGAATATTTTATAAAAAAGTCATTTATTCAACCAATACATGATTTCGGGTTCATATTATATGAAAGGATAGCACAAATTCAAATTATTCAGTATTAAAACATATTATTTTTCAAGAGATTCATTATTATATATCTGAAATATTATATAAAATCTTATTCTCAATTTTTACACAAGCATTAATTGCATTAAATTTTGGTCTTTAAAAAATTGAAGATCTTTCACATCGATCTTTTATACTAAACATTTTCCAGATATTTTCAATTTAGAATTTAATGCTTATATGAATGCACGGATTCTGAAGTAAAGTATCGTTCAAAGCAGTGAAATGAGAGAACGCTTTTTAAGTTGCGCTTCATTTCAATACAATTGAATAATATTAAAAACAATAATTTTTAAATATTTAATTGAAATTAAATCTTGCGTTAAATGTTATGTCAAAAATTTGCATACATTTAGAATACGAGTTAAACTAAAAGATAGGATAATAAACTGAAAAACAGGTTAACATTAGATACGTTAATTCAGAATCCGTCCATTCATATTTGAGTCAAATTAAGGTTAGGCAATAATAATAAAGGAAAAGCGACAATAATTTGTGCAAAACTAACATAACCCGACTAAGTATCAAAGTATTATTGAAAAGTGTGATAGCTTTGTGAATAAATTTAATTATCATGAATTTAATTATTGACTTTCATTTTAAGTTATGTTTTTAAGCATAGATTGAAAAGTGTTTTACACACTTATTAAGCATACAAAGAGAAACGAATGCCACAGAATCATGAATTTCATAATTATATTCAAGGAGTTTTCAAGTAAGTTAAACCATTAGATCGAACTTATAAAAGGGTAAAGGTCGGAAAATCTCATCGGGAAAGTGGTAAAATTTTTTTTCCCTATAATGGGTCTTATAAAATTGTCAAAAATATTAACTTTAGATTTAGTTCTTCCCCTGTTGAATAAATACATGAATTCTGCACAATTTTAATAATCTTTAAGAAGTATCACTTCTTTTTTCATAATGCAAACACTTGGAAAGTTTCAGGAGAATAAGTTTTCTGAATTGCATAGTTAAAGAACACGCACTTTTTGATTATCAATCATAAGTTATTTCAGAAACTACTTATAATTTGATTATATTTTATTTGAACATTTTTTATATTAAAGCTCTGGTGTATTACAGTTCAGACTAGAGATGTAGACCGGGCTCGGGTGGGTTGGGCCTCATACCAAAAAATGTCGGGCGGGTCGGGCCGGAGCTTTTGGGCCCGATGTACGCCTCTAGTTCAGACCAAAAAGATTCGGCAATTTTCAAGATCTTCTTATAATTTGATTTATTGCTCTACTAATGATCGAAGATATTAATAATTGAAACCTTTATTCCTTATATTTAACTATTGAAAAGTTATATCGAAACTATTATAAAATCAATATTACTTTTTAATTAAAATGACTTAACTCTGCTTTGGTTATGATTGAATTAGGAGTCATAACCCGTCAGTGGTGTAATTGGTTAACGCGCCTCAACATGTTATTAAGGAGATTCGGGTTCAAGTCCTGGCTGATCGGTTACATTTTGACTCCTAATTCAATTCTATTATAAAATCAATCAAACATTATATTGAAATTAACATTAGCTTTTGAAAAATGAATAAATATTAAGATTGTGATTGAGGTAGTGTTAGGTTTACTTTTGAAATTGAATTACTTTAGCAAAAGTAAAAGCAAGTAAAGAAAAGTAAAATGAAAAACATGAAATCAAAACTATTTTGAGGTCAAATTTTGGTAATTTATCATTTATTTATAAAAATGAATAATTGATTAAAATAACAAAGAATACAGTTATATATTTAAATCTGTCGAAATTGATTCAAAATAGATCAGAAAATGGGTTTAATTATACTTTAAGATATATTTTATTCAAAACATAATTTTCAAATGGCATAAAATAATTCATCAATTATTATAACCAAAAATGTCAGACAGAATGAAATAAACATAAAATATAAGTTATTTTATTCTTGATTTTACTTCTTCTTCTTCTTTTTCTTACTTCCCGATTGAGTTTCTGGCACTTCTTCAGGCTCTTCTTCAGGTTCTTCTTCTGGTTCTTGTACTGCCTCTTCTTTGACTTTAGATTTCTTCTTCTTTTTGATCTTTTTTGTTGGTGTTTCTGTGGGCTCTTCTTCGACATCTTCACCGATTGCTTCACTCTCTTCTTCAACAGCTTTCGATTTTTTCTTCTTCTTTTTAGATTCTTTAGGAGTGGTTTCTTCAGCTTTGGTTTCTTCTTCCTCTTCTTCTTGAATTGTTTCATCGAATTTACGTTTTCCGCTGTGAGGTATAGTCGAATCTGAGGCCGCTTTATAAGTATGAACTTGTGATTTATGTTCATATTTATCAACTTTGGCTTTTCTTTTTCCTGAACCACTGATAGCTCGAAGTCCTCCCTCTTCTAAGAACTTAAGCCTCGCCTCTAACTTAGCCCTGTGTTCAGTTCCTAATTCATGAGTAGTATCTTCTCCGAGAGCATCAACACGAGTGGCTAAAGAGGCCTTCGCTGCTAACATTCGAGACATTTTACCTTTGAGTTTAGGAGTACTCTGGCCTATGAGTTGTGCGTGATATAAAAGACCATATTTAGGTGTGTCGTGTTTGGTCTTTAATGCCCGAAATAAAGCTTTTTCTGCGCCTAAAATCTGAACAGTAGAGGCCGGATGTTTTGCTAAGTTTAGAAGCGATCCCGCGTGTGATATAAGACGAGCGCCAACCAGTTCACCGACTAATATAGTCAGGTTGGGAGCGATTGCCATCATTCGATTCTTTAAATATTCAAATAATTGAGTTCTATATTCTTGTAATTCCAATACATTTCTACACAAATGATTTATGTTTAACATGTCTTCATCTGCTATTTCTGTTCCCATTGAAACTTCTGCCAGTTCTTTGACTTTTGCCTCTATTTCTTCAGGCAATATATCAGATAAATCAGTAATCGATGCGTTTGTACGCATTCCTTAAGTTGAGGAAATTTAATAAAAAATAGACATTTGAATAAAGATCTGAATTTGTAGTGATGTTTATATATGAAAGAGACTAACCTATGGCTAAAACTGTACGAATGTATGCGCTATTATCTGAAATAATTTTAGACAATTCAGGGAAATGCCATCCGTACCACTCTTTACTTCGCATCACATAATTATTCAGCTCTTTATCCAAATCGTCGAGTAATGCTATTTATAATTAATTAATATTAGTATTAGATCAATAAATGGATTAATTTAAGCCTAAGAGAAGTGTAGAATATCTTACAAACTGCTTGAATGATCATTGTGTCCACTTTGTCAGGACTGAACTTCAGTTTATATCTTCCCATTCTATCAATTAATAAAAGTGTTAAAAGCTATTCAAATAAATTAAAAGTTAGTCTTAAAAGCATAACAATTATCAGCGGTAGTGACGAATCAAAATATAATCATTTCATTTAAATAATAATAATCGATGAGATCATCATTTAATTAATACAATAAATTGAATGTTATTTAATGAGAAAGTGTATTAACCCATGAGAGAGACCCAATTGCATAGCGTTTTCGTCATCCAAAGACCAATCGGGGACCAAATTTTCAATTTGTCCGCGAATACAAGTCATAAGTTCTTGTATAGCAGTATTTGTAACGCACGCGATATTAAGCTTGTCTTTAATGGCATTTCCGAGCTTTGCGTCCGAAACAGCCAACTGTTCATTCGCTTCCTTAACAACTATTTTCTTAAGCATTTTCTTCAATTTTTTGCTCATTTTTCCTTCAATTAAAGCAGTGGCAGAACTGACCGCTTCTGTTGTGTCACGAAATTTCTCAAAATGTTTAAATGAAAGGAATTTATTCGCCTTTTTTGCCGATTCGAACTCTTTGAACAGATTCTCAGCTTTATTAAGCTTTCCTTCATCTGAAAGCTTAATAATTATTGAAATAATTAATTAGTTAAACAATTATTGCAAACACTGTTCTCAACACTTCAATAATAATAAATACATAAATTTATTGAAATGTATTATTAATTACCTTAAAGATCGCATAACCCGTCGACGACTCAAATAATACCAACATTTTTCAGATATTTTACTTTTACTTAAATTAGTTTTAATTCTAAAATATATTATAAATCTATTTACTTATTAAACATAATTTCAATTTGAATCAAATGAATGATAATTTTGAAACACGTTTTTCTCTTAAGGTTATGACTAATAATACGTCTCTTTAAGTCTTCACTTTATAAATACCTTAATATACTTTTATGCTATTTTTGCGATACTTTTCACACCAAAAATGAGATCCATTTTTAATATATTCGTTACGTTTTATATTTTCAATTATAAAGACATTCAAACAAAATATTTTGTCAACTATTTTATTATAATCACGACATCTATTATTTTAAAGATATTTTATTATTTATTTGCATTTTGTTTATGTTTTTGAATGAAAACTTAAAAATAGTTTTTGACAAATTATTTGATTATTTTAAATAATTGATTGATAAAAATATATGAATAAATAAATAATATTAAAAATGAGTGAATTTGAATACGAAGACGACTTGAGTGCAGACTATAATGATTACGAAACAAGAGATTCAGACGAAGGTTTGATTTAATTATTTGATAATTGAATATATTTTGAGTTATACAGTATTTTTATAATAATTGAAATGATGTTTGAATAAGATATAAATAATTACAATGAAATAAATTGAATGAATTAATAGATACAGAAGACGCGAGTGAAACAGATGTACTTTTAAAGTTTGATAACGATAATGAATACACAGAAATCAAAGAACAGTACGTGAGGACACATAATTAACTTAAGGAATGATATAATAGGGGAATCTTATTATAGTCAAATCAATTCAAAATTCTTAAACCTCAACAAAAACTTCGGTTTTTATCAATTAAATTAAAATTAAGGCACAAATCAATGGTAAATACACTTCAAAACTATAGCTTAATCATTAGTTCAACTTGTTGTCACACATTTGTTAAACTATTAGTCATTAATTATTTAAGCCTTAATTTGAACATTAATTTAATCGATTTATTTATTTAGTGAACTATAGATACGGTTTTTAATTTCAAAAACCATAATAAGGTTTCCCTATTATATCATTCCTTAAGTTATATATAAATTATATATTCTATACTTTATTTGACATCACTTTAAAGTTGACTTTTATAGACATTAAACAATGAAACCTAACAATTTATATTAGGTTAGACTTGACTCTCTGTTAGGTCTGTACAAAAGTAAACTTTAAGGTTATGTGAAATAAAGTATAGAAACACTATGATTATTGATAATAATATTGTATGAGATTGAATGGCATTTGTTTGTATATAATGTGTATCAGGATGTATAGGGACAAATTGGATAGCCTTAAAGATCAATTAATACAATTAGAAAATGGTTTACATCCCGAGTATATCAGAAAAATACGTCGATTGGAACAGATATTTGAAGACAGAATTCTTTTGGACGAAGCATTTCTCGCATTTGAGGTCAACATTTTATACTATTATTTAAAAAACTTAATTAAACCTAAATTTGTTAATAGACTGAACGCATTGAAAGAGAATATATAAGTGAAAAAAGATATGCCATCAGAGAGTTTGAAGAAAGAAAAATAGAACTCAAAGAAAATTTAATAACAGAATTAGAAGATAAAAAGAAAATGATAGAAACAGAAAGAATTAGTTTAGAATTATCTAATGATACGACTGAACCAAAACCATTAACCACAAGAAAGTTAAGGCGAAGACCTAATGAACCGATTCCTATACCAGAGAAGCGAAGACGAGCCTCACCTGATATCCTTTTTATTAATTTTATGACTAAATTATTGACTTTATCTTATTATTTAATTGTATTGTTTTTAAACATATATTTTTCTTAATTAATCAATTCGTTGTTTACCTCAACTTAATCTGCTATTAGATGAAAATGATATAATGGAAGACTTGAAGATTTTGAGCAGAGCTAATAATTCTAAATTAACGGCAGGTATGAAAAAAGGTATTTATAAGTATCGACTATTACAAAGTTTTTTGTTATTTTGTTTAATTTGATTTGATTTATGATTTTAAATATTGATTTCTTAATGAATTAAGTGTTTAATGATTAATAACTTGAACAGTCTATTCATCTCAACTCGATTACGATCCGATTCCAACAGTATTTGACGCTAAGATAGAAGACGGAAAACTATTTTATGACAAAAAATGGTTTCATAGGGGACAGAATGTATTGATTGAATCAAATGAAATGAAATTCAGTGCAATTCTGGTTCAAATCGGAAGTTCAGAGGTATGTCTTGCGAAGCAATTTTATTTGTAAAAAAGCAAATAATTTTTACATTCAATAGATATGGATAAAGAAAACTAATGACACAATGAAATCAAAGATATCTCTCACTGATTTACATAACGGAAAATATGCTCTTTATAGGCGTTCATCATAACTGACAACCATTTGAGATATTCATTGATTATTTCCATTTTCAACCACTATATAATTCAAAAGTTTCTCTTAATAATTGTTAAATAAATGTTAAGCAATTATAAACTAAATTAAATTAATTTAAATAAAATTTATAAATATTCTAAACAATTAATTATGTTCACTGCTCTTTCCGCTATCATTACTTCCACTTCTTTGATAAGCAGGTGATCGTATGGATGGAGTTCCAGGTGTTGCGGGCGCTCCTATTTGAGGAAATCTAGGCATTGGTCCGCAGCCCATCTCTATCTTTGTATTGAACTCTCCTCTCATAAATCTTTCTAATTTGTCAACACATGCGTCCTGATAGTCATGAATCCATCTGAATGTTAAATTAGAATAGACTTAATGTTCAAATTAATGAAATAATGTGATTGACGGTAACGGTCGGTTTGGAGCTCACCAAAGCTCTAAATGCCATACATTACGACTTATAACTTTAATACATACACTTTTAAAAGTTAGGTTATTCAGGTTAGGTAAAGCCGAATTGGGCGCGGAGCGCGCTAGGCTCGGATTCGAACATTGGTCTAGCGCGCTACACGCGCAATTCGGCTTTACCTAACCAACTAACCTAACTTTTAAAAGTGTATGTATTAAAGTTATAAGTCGTAATGTATGGCATTTAGAGCTCCAAACCAACCAATACCCTGATTGACTAATACCTGACTCCATTGAAATAACAAACTGCTCGCATATCTTCCGGTAATGTTTCAGTTTCAGGCCATTGAAAGTTATCTATAATTGGAATGATATTGCATTTGTTCTGTAGGGCTTCCACTACTTCCTATTTAACAGTTTATAATTTAAATTAATCGATTATCAATTAAGAGCTAATTGATGCCTCACCCGATGGATCCAATCTTTGCGCTCCACATCATTCAAACACCGGTCTAATGCATTCGGCGTCAACACTAAAATAAAATACTTCGCTTGTCTAATACTACTCAATAGATTATTATCAAACTTTCCGGCTTCAAGTCGTTCAACGTCTATAAATACTGAAAAGCCTCTGAGTTGTAAATGAACTTTTAAGAGGCTATAAATTTTTAAAAGAGACATTTGATGATTGTTTTACTTAACACTTAAAATAAATATGAATACCTGGCGAGTTGAGAACCATTAGATCGACGATAACTTACAAACACGTCAAGTGTTTTATTACTATTCTCTCCTTTATCTTCTATTTCTGGAAGAATTTCGTTTAAACCTAAAAATTAAAATATCGATTCTTTTATTTATGATTTTTCTGTTCTCAAAATTAAGGGAAAGTTATTAAAAGTCATTAAATAAGTGAAAACTTCCATTATTAACTATAATTGAATAAAAGCTTTTAACGATTTTTAAGCTTTGATTAAATGTCAAAATTAACAAAATATTCAATAAGTTATTACATAATTCTAATGAATATAAAACTATTCATTAGAACGAAAACTTTTGAACAAACTTAATTTTATCTTTATTTCTGAATTTATTATTGTTAGTTTTACTTATACTTAATTGAAAAAATACTTCGAAATACTTTTACTTTACTTTTTTAAAGGCTTGCCATTAATAGAAAGCGTTAATAGAAATGGAAAATTATTATTGTACTAACAGTTGATTTGAAACTGGTTTAAAAATTGATCTGAAAGTGAAAGTATTTGTCTTACCTCTAATGGTTTGCATAATTTTAAGTCGATGTATGCTATTGTGTATTTGAATCTCATCTTTCAATGTTTCTTCATCTATTAATCTGAGTGTCTGCTGATCAATACCGCACTGAAGCATTGAATACGTGTATTTCGAATACTCAGTGCCCAAAGAATTTAACATATTATTTAGATTTGATGAATCACATGAAGAGTAATCAGTGATTCGTTTCAAAACTCCGAGTTCTCTTAGAAATCTCTTCCTCAAAATGCCATTTTTTATACCAATATCTTCTTTTAACATATCTTCTGTTAATTGCAATAACAGGTCTCCATCAACGCGACTGTTTATGAATTCTTGAACGAATTGTGAAAACCCAATCTATTAAAGAGAATGAATTATCTTAAAGGTTGAAAGAGAGTTAAATCAAGTTTTTTTATTTGATACTTAGAGTTTGATAAACCATTTAGTGATCAAAAATTTAGTCACAATTTTTATGAAATAATTTTAGATTTAGTCACCTGTTTAACCCATTCTGTGACATCTTCTATAGCCCAAAGAGGAACTTGTTGAGAAAGTTTATGAGGGATTTCTTCTCCGATTAAATGCAAAGCCTGTGCCGCATATTTGGAAGCGATAGCATTTGGACACCCTGCTACTTTTTTAAGAGCCTCTACTGCTCCGATTTCTCGAAAAACCTTCAATTCCGAGAACATAAGTTAGCATTTGAGATCAAAATTACAGAATTCGGAGTTCATTTTTGGTACAGTTTAAATGAAAATCTTCGGTTTCTCGATGGATAAAATATTATCAGAATAATCTGTTTTATTCATTAGCGTTATTTCAAATATGAATCAAAACCGAGTTTTTATCTGAACTGTACCTCAATCAAGACTTACAGAAGTGTGATCTTGAGTTTTTTTAATCCATGCTTCCATTGCAAAATGAAAAGCAGCTAAACTTCTCGCCTCTTCTCTTTTGCTATCGAGAACTGGCACTAATCTTAATAACCAATTCTTGGACTGGCCGTGAATATGAGAAGTCGAACTTTTGGCGAAATCTTGAGGATTGTGACTGGAAACAAAAGGCTCGACCAAATTGAGTGTTCCTGATTTGAGTACTGCTGCCTCAACTTCTTTGTTGGCCACCAAAACTGCGATCGCGAGACACGCGTAATACTTAATGTTGTCATCATTATGAAATGCGAGCGGAAACAACCAAACTGGAGCTTTCTGTTTAATCATAGAAACCTGATTATCAGGACCTCCATATAGTGATAAGTTTGCGAGCGCTGATGCACAATGTCTTAAAGTAGTGGTGTCTGTAGTCCTGCATTCATAAAGAATGCTTTCTAAGCCACCCATTGAGATAACTTCTTTACACGTGTCTTCAGAGTGTTTAAAAAGATGTTCTAAAAGTCCAGTTCCGACTCTGGCCTCATCGACTGAATTCAATTGAATGCATTTACACGCAATATTGACCACATCTGATAAACCGTTTTCTACCACATAATCCCTATTTTCTGAAATCAAACATTGTTCCAATAGCTGTGCACTAAGAAATTGAATTTCCCAATTTATATCTGACGAACAGTTTTTGATTAAAACATCTAAAGCTCCGCTATTTCTTATTATTTTACACATATTGAATCCCAAATCATATCCACATTGAGGTACAGACCAAGCCTTACGAATCATATCAGTCATAACTGTGAGAATCTCAACAGAATCTGTACACAAATTGAACTTTTCGACCAGATTTGACATTTTTCTCTCAAGTTTAGCCATTGAACCCTTCATATTAAGAGATTCAATATTGTTGACATTTTTGAATGAAGTATTGGTTCCAACCGCTAAACTCAAAACATCGAATTCCATATCAACTTCATTTGTAAGCGATAATATAGTTGGAGAAAAAGGTTCTGTAATTATAGGTGATTTTGAACCGGATTCGATCCCATTTTGGTTTCGGAATTGAAAGTTATTTGAGGTCTTCGATGTGGACGTATTTGATACGAATCGAGAGGAAGAAAGTGATGTCAAATTTTTTCCTTGAGAAACAGTTCGCTCTTCTTTCTGTCTTTCAAAAGATTTCTTTTGTGTGAGTGAATCATCGGTACAAAAGTTCATAGCAGTTGCTTTTGCACTGGTCTGAAGCGCATGCATTGTGTCTCCGATTTGCGTCTGTTTCTGGTCTTGTCTAATGGCTGCTACTTTTGAGGCAGAAAATCCATTTCCTTCTAGTTTGGCTTTCAATGCAGACATAGAACTACGTTCTTCAATAGAGGTATCATTTGATTGCAAGCGTCGCAACTCTTGATTACTTGCGGTCGCTTTCTCTGCTTTGAAGCCATCGCTTAACATTTTCATTTTCGAAGCACCAGTTTTCAGATGGTGCTCATATTTGCTTGATTTCGGGGCTGAACCAGATATTACTGATAAGTCTTCATTATCACTCTCAGTAGGACTCGTGCAGACGACTCCCAGACTATCGCAAACATCTTTAGCGGCCAATTGTAATCTTGAGGAAGATTCGAAAGAATGGTCGACACTTGTCCTTCTATCAGATGATGACTCATGACTCATGAGGTGAGATGACTTTTTGCTTGACAAAGCAGCTGAAGAACAACTTGAAAGCTGTAATTATAAGTGTTTTATCATTTAATAGTCATTGAGTAAAGTATTGAAGCATTTCAATGAATTTTGTGCCAAATTGATAGCAAATGTTGCCAAAAACCAATTATAATGTGTCAAAATTTAATGACTAATCAGTATCTTTCAAATTTGATTTAAACACAACTATTTCAATAGTTGAATGTTCAAAAGAAATTCATTTGAATCTTATAAATGATTCAAAAATATTTTTATTGATTGTTTTAAAAAAGATAGAGTTGTAATTTCATTAAATTTAATCAAATTGAGGGTAAAATAGATTCATAAAAGATTTACAAATTATCCATAAAAGAGTGATTTTCGGTGAAAGATAATGAATAATTATTTTGAGAATTAAGAGAAATTAGAGCACAAACCAATCAAATTTGATGCTGTGTTATATAGAAATTGAGACGAATACTTTATCATCAATGATCATATCTTTTACTCTATAGTGTTTTGATCGTCTACTCTTTTAAAAGTTGTTTACTCTATAAAAATGAGTCACATGAGAAGCTAGAGCTTACATATTTCAATAATGATTAAACATTTATGGGTTTAAAGTTTGATAAATTCTGTTAATACAAGTATGATTAATATATTTTTGACAACTTGGCGCTTACTTTCTAACTTGATTTATGTTCTAAAAGTTAGTATCGGATTGAGTTAAGATTTTGAATTCTTACCTGATGTTGAAAACGTTCTGATGACTTCTCAAAATTAGATGCGAGTCCTGTTGAATTGGAGCTTCTCATTATATTCTCCGATTGCATCGAACCTGAACCGTCCAAATTGTTTACACTTCTCGAACCAGAATATTGTTTAGTCGAAAACGAAACAGAATCTATGAAGAAATGACAGAAGTATAAAGGTATAAATCAAACTATGAAAGTTTTCATAAGATTTAAGTTTATTTATTCCATATTCATTGAGACACTTATAGGTATTCTGAATAAACACTTTCAAATAAATAGTTTAATTGTTGAAAAGCATTCACCCATTACTTTGTTAAATACAACATTGATATGAAACATACGCTCAAATTATAAATAAACTCTTATAATAATTCAAATTAAACTAAAACAAACATGATTTAATCCCTCAAAGCGATAATAATAGTAATGTTATCTTTGAATCACCTGAATCTTCCGATTTATTTTTTTGAACTGTACTATTTGCTGTATTATTATTAGTTATCCCTTTGAACACAGAAGACAGAGCTTTCTTCATTTTGTATATCAATTGTAAGCTTACTCTTTAAAAAGAAAGACAGTTTTTGCTCTGATAACACCGCATAGAAAATTTATATATATTTTGTTTGTTGATTCATGATTTATGCCAAGTCTTCGTCACTTTCTTTCGCATAATCTTTTTATAGAAACTTCACTCATGTATTCTCTCAACTCTGGTTGAAAGAATGCAAAGGAAGAGTGGGCTCATTTTGCTCATGCATTACTGCTATATTAACAGTAATTTAGAATATTATCATTTGTAAGATTTAAACAAATTATCTTTTAATCATAATAATGTTTAATGTCAATAGTTCTAAATAAGCATAAATTAAGTCAATTCAAATATAATTCAATATAAATGGAAGACTCATGTGAACATTTTACAAATTAATTCATATTAAACAACTAACATTCTTAAGTATTTGGAATACTCTTCTATTCTAATACATGACCTTTAAGACAATTATTGAACACAAGCGTAACAAACGAGATTGATATGATAAATTTTCTCACTTCAAATACAGTTCATGGAATCAACGGATGTTTGATTTAAATTCATATAATTTATAATGCATTAAATACAGTAAATTACGGTCAATTTTTCGAAGTTCTCCATTGGGGAAAAAAGTGCACAATTCAGAGCACATTAGAGACCTTTATTGAATTTTATTTCTAACTCTTTTAACTACTTTTGTCACAAAAAACTCCTCTTGAAATACATCATTCATATGATAACAGCGATAAAAAATTTCATAAAAAGTCTCTTAAGAAGAAAAATAATAGAACTTAAAACTTTTATAAATTCTAATAATTCTTTGATTTAAAATATGATCTTTATATTGCATGAAATAATACAACGAATTAGTTGAATAGATTATTTTTAATGGTCAAATACTTGTCACCTTCAATAATGCTTCTCTACAAACTATCCCCAATCGCTAATAAAGTGTGAAAACTTAACTGGACTATAAATAATTCGAATAAATAAATTGGATTTTATATACTAACTTATAAATTGTTTATTGAAATAATTGATGAAAGTCCATATCAATAACTAGAATAACATTTAGCCTACCTGTAAGAGCGTTATTGGAAAACTACCGGCGATAAAATTATTGACCTAAAAATTGAGAAACATTACTAAGCTGTTCAAAGTTTGTATTAAGGTGAAATATCACTGAATCATTAATCTTTCATCTTATTTTATATTCAAAACGTTTCAATAAAAAAAATTCTATTATAAATGCTTAAATTCGTTTATAATCTCCAGAAAACTGAATTGAGAACAAAAGTTTTTTCTTGCAAAATAATCGCTAAATTATTTTGATTCAATAATTAAAATTGTGGCCATTCATTCAGAGAGAGTCAACTCAAACTTTTATAAATATATAGAAATAGATAACTGTCAGATTGAATTAAGTTGAAATCCATGTGTGAATTTCTACGAGAGTAATGCAATGATTATTCTAATAAATCATTGAGATATTATTTGAATCACTTTTTAAGAACTGTGGGTTTTTAGCAATGAAAATAAAGTTCAAACAAATATATCTGTATAAAGTTACTATATATTATTTAAAGATCGAACAACCGTTTCGATTCTTAGAGCTGAGTTAAAAATGCATATTCTAGATGTCTTGTAACATGTTTACAAGACGTATGATCTGAATATCCTTCAAAAGGTGAAGGAGAAAAAATTTAAATTCTGATAGACTTACTTAGAAAATATCATTAGAATAAAATCCAGAATTTACATATCGCTGACAATTGAAAATAATTGAGATCAAAAGTTTGACACATATTATTATAACAGTTATTTAAGTGAAAACAAGTTCAAAAGTTAAATTATTATGATATTGAATTACTTTCACAATAAAATCTGCTTCCAATATAACTAAATATTTTCAACTATTTCTGAGAGTAGGAGCAGAAGCAATGCTAGGTTTATATTTTTGATATTTAAAACAGTTACTATACTGTACAGTTATTGAAAGAGGACGGATGCGTAACCTAGAATTTAAGCGCTGAAGCTTTTCAACTTTTAACACCCACTCAAACGTATTGTACAGTTAAAATTTTACTTTTAAACTGTTTCTATTATACTTTCTATCTTTCTATGATTCGCATTACATAAGCTTTTAGTTCGGGTGTCGCCGAATAAATTTCATTGAGCATAAAGTATTTTTTTCAACCAAATTAAATAAGCTCAAGGACAACAAACATCAATTCATTAGGCTATTAAAAATTGACAGATACTAGTTGTTTGACTGAAAATTTGAACAAAAACATTTCAACTTAAGGCAGATTTGCAGATTAAAATTTTAATCATATTAAAAATCAATTATTTCATTCATTGGTTCATTTTGATAAACATCCCTATTATGATCTAGTAATTTAACATCATAAACAAGCTTTCATAATTTATCAGTATTATGTTTCTCATTGAATTAAGTAACTTTCATTTTATAATTATTCCATTTGTTGTTGAAGTTTAACTCTAGAAAAACTCAACAACAAATTTAGAAATTAAAACTATTTTTTTGGTTAATTTTGCTAAACTTGAATAAATATTCTCTAAATAAAGTCCTCTAAATTAATCTCACAAAATATTAAATATTTTTGATTATATCGATTATACCTTTAATTTGTTTTATGCAAGAATGAAACAGACTTGATAATAACCAAAAAATGTTGTACTTTATCGAAAAATAGTTTCACGTAATTATGCGAAATCTTCAAACAAATTATATTGATTACAAATATTCAGAAAAATCACTGAACCTGTAGTCAGAGTAAAAAAGTTTCTTTCAATGACTCGCTCTTGAAGTTGGTTCTGATTTGAAATTAAGAGTTAGACTTCAATTCTACTTATTGAACAATTAGATGAAAATTCGGGATTATCACAAAAATATCGTCTCCATTCATCATAATCTTTTATTTCCAGTTAGACATCTAAAGTATTAAAAAATTCTTCTGTCTTCCTTTTCTGGATATTAAATAATTTCAAATTTGGTCTCAACTTTGAGACAGTTTTTCAGCACTCAGAGCAGATTCCAAAAATATTTTTCCAGGAAGAATGTCTTACTATATGATATACTGGTATAAAAATAATATTAAAAACTGCAAACCCCCATATCTGTTGGTGTAGCAATACTCCAAATTTCGAATTTTCAATGATAATAAAACTTTAGTGATAGAATGTAATCTGTCTCGAATTCGGATTATACAAGAACGCAAAAATGTTTAGCAAATTATTTGTTGATTTAAGTTTGTCAAAACCCATCACATTTATATTGAAAATCTTATAACGCTAGTAAAGTGCAATTTAGAAAATCTTAGCAATAATTTTCAAATTTTGATGATTGAAATCAAAATAAGACCAGAAATGGTTGGATACGTGTATTTTTGCTTGGCTGAAAATTTTTTATTATAAGAGCTACAGCCCCTTGAACTTGAAATATTCAGAAAATCAGTTAGTGATAATTTCTATATTTGAAGAGATATAATCATGTGAATGGCACCAAAATGAAGCAAGTTTTCAAGTTAGCTCTTTTGAGTTTTCAATTTTTATTCATATTTTTGAAGTTATTCCTCATTCAGAGAAATACCTTTCAATTTGTAAGGTTTTTATCATATTAAATTTCGAAAAATGAAAGACAAGAAACCCAATAAATTGTAATGCTTATCAGATGAAAAATTAAAATCTGTAATCCATTTTCTCATTTCAATGGAAATTTCTGCTACAAGAAAATTTTTCAAATTTCCAGTATCGAAGAATAAATAAAAAAATATTAAGAATATTTCAATTTTTTGTTACAAGCTTGAGCTGGGATATTGAAATTCTCAAATGTTGTGTATTTTTCACGGAGAATTCGAATATGAAATATGTTAAAAATATGATACATAAATACATTTCTAAGGTATAAATATGTTGGAAGTTTATGGAATACATAATGTCTCGAATATATTTAGCCTTAAGGCTGGAGACAATGAATTGAAAGACAAATTATTTGACTCTATTTATCCTTACATTACTCATAAATAAAATTAATTTACTTGAAATGTAATTCCCTATTTAAGGTTAGGTTAGCCCAAACTTGGACACGTGGAGTGTGTTCTGACCGAACACTAATCCGATTGAAGCAATTCAGTCATTAAAACAGTAGTCTTTATTATTATTTACAATGCTCTTAAAATGTTCTCATTGTCCAAAATATAATCAAATTGAAACCAATAAAACCGTTGACTGTCAAGATTTTCAGTTTTCTTAAAAACAGTTCAAAATTATGTTTTCCTTATTTAGTTTATGTTTGTATATCATAAAAACCTTTTTTCAGCCTATGTTAAGCTATTCGAAACATTATGTATTACAAACATCAATCAAATGTATTAGATTTCTAATCATTGAATGTGATACCAGTGGAACTTTCTGAATTTGGTAGAAGTTATGTAACCTTTCCATCCAATGTTAGACTTTGTTGATTTTGAATGTAGTTTTTCAATGTTAAGTGAGAGAAACATAAAACACATTTCATTTAACATCAAAGGATTTCATTCAAAATCAATCCTTCATTTCGATGCTTTTGATTTAAAATATAAAGTTGTCATAGAGTGCAGATTGTTTGCATTGCTTCAAACCTGAGCCCACATTCATGATAGAAAAATCCAGGGAGTGATTGAATTCTGTCTATTATTTCTCATTAACTATAAAGACATTATTGTCCTAATTCTGTTAGAGCTGAGTCCAGAAAATTTTGAGATTCAATGCCAAATATGAAAATAAGTTATGAAACAAAATATTCATTAAAAAAATCGAACAAAAAATTCAAGAAATAGTTAAGAATAGAATTCAAACATTGAATAGTTTAGGCATTTAAGTTAGAATTCAATTTCTGTAAGTTTTATTCAACTCAGAATATTGTCGATAATATTTCACAAATTTATGTTAATGAAGATTAAAAATGATTGGATTTCTTTTTAAAAATATCCTCAATGATTGAAAACTATTCATTTATTTCTTCAAACAATTTTCTGTTATTAAATGATTTCTGTAATTATATTAATGTTATAGATATTATACTTCAATCAATTCTTATTCAGTACAAGAATGCTATTGAATGCCATTGTAAATGAAGAAAAAAATATTATTAGAATTCAATTTGAGTAAAACTGAATAATTTGTTCAGTAAGGCAAAAGTCAATCGAAATCAGACAAAAGAAAATTTAAGTTCGAACCAGAATCAGACCTGAACCTTATTTTTTCAACCTTATTGCTGTGGATGTGATATCGATTAATAAAGTTTAATTTCAAATTAACTATTAAAAGGCCATTTTCTTCCTAATGTAAATGAGTTATGAATTTCAATGTCAAAATCGTGACACAAAAACCGATTTCCCGGGAAGGGCTCACCTGTGGGTGAGTTGACATTGTGTTCTCATTCAACAAAGTCAATGCGAGTCAATATTGAATTGAGAAAAAGAATTTGATAACATTAAATCGAAGCTACAATTTAGTTATTAATTATAATACTTTTCAATTTGTTTCAGCAATCGAGCACTTGATTTATATCGAAATCAATTATAAATATTTTAATCAAATAATCAGATACTATGATTACATTAAATTTAGTTTAATTTCAAAAATACATATCAAAATATAATTTAATATTTTCAAGAAAATATCTGATAATCCATCGAAAAATTATAACTGACAGCCCATTAAATGCGAAAATATTTAAGTATAAGTCCTGTTATAAGTTATGTATTATATGAAAGATAAAATACAAGTAATAGTTAAAACCCAATAAATGCGTTATTTCCTAACTATACATAAAAACATAAAAGCTTTAAATGTAAAAATCTTTGTTTAAGTAGTTGTTTGACTATTAAATACTACACCGAATGTAAATTAGATCCAAAGTATGAAGCGATTAATTGCTACCAATTCTGTGAAAAAACGATTGTTTATATTTTGAACTATAATTTAGTAAAACAAAAAATGATTAATTTGAAACTTTCTAAAGACATAAATTAATTGAAACCTGTGTTGATCTCCAGGCGGACGGATCGACAACCCGTGTAGTATTACGTGTTTGGTTTTCTCTTATTCGTCTTATAGTACTGGTTGGCTCTGATTTCACTACTTTATAAATGGGTGCAAATAATCCATACTTCATCGGACACGTGAAATACCTGAAAATTATTTTTAAGCAAAATGTAGTTTTAAATCACATGATTCTAATAATGTAACTTCAAACTAACATAAAAGGTATGAAAAGCATGATAGCATTGATAACTTATTCAATTAACACCCACGGCATTCATCAGATCATAAATTATAATAATAGTGATTCTAATTATAAATGAGATAACATTTGAAAGTGAAAGTGTGTCAACTGGTATGATATGCTTGAAATCATTTATTGATTTCTGAATTTATAAACAAAGAAAATATAAAATATTGTAAAATCGAAATTATATCCCATAAAGGCTTTCAAGGCTTGATATTCTTGATAAGAGAAATTTAAAATTTCACGGTTTGAAAAGAAGCCAAACCTGATACTGAAGAATGTAATACTTTTTTTATAAAATAAAATCGAAATAATGACCCAATACAGTCATAAAATGAAATATTTTTATTTCATTGTAGTTTCAATTGAATGGTATTCCAAAAGTTTATGAACTTTTATATCTATATAATATCTGATGTTTCATCTGATTTGAATTGCATAAAGTTTTAGAATACTTTTCACATTGAATATAATTTAATTTATTTGAAAGATAAAGCATTTCTCAACTAAAACTTGCATTAGTATAATATAAATTCTTAAAAATTGGATACTCATTACCATTACTTAAGATCTGATATATGCAAAAATAAAGTGAATGCTAACCTCTTTCCAGCCACAGAGCCATCATTTTTACCGTAAGGTTCGTCAAGTTCAATACCAACCCATTCTCCTCTCGCAAAAGAAGTAGTTCCGAAAAAGCGAACGATTCCAGTTTGAAATCCACGACTTGAGTCTACAATAACTCTGTCTCCCATTCTTAACCGATTATTGGCGCCATCGAGTGTTGTGGTAGTCGTAGTCACTGTTGTTACAACTTTTGCCGGACGACATGGCAGAGCATATGATGGAATCGATGGAGTTTTAGTCACTCGAGTAGTTGTTGTCCGTATTTTTCCGTCAGGAGTTGTAGATCTGGTTCTATTAATGATCGCATCATTGAAATAAACACTTTTCTGTCCGTCTTCTCCTAAAGGATATCTCGTCAGTCGATACAAACGAGCGAATATTCCCCGATTAGGTTCACATTGAAAATATTCGACTCCTTTAACAGAACCATTATTTTTACCAATGGGTTCATCCAAAACAATTCCAGCCCATTCTCCGCTCGCAAATTTAGTTTCTCCGATATATTGAATATATCCCGGTTTCGTCCCGTGAACCCAAACCCTATCGCCAACTATGAAGTCATCAGTGTCTGCGGTCAGAACACTGCTATTCAGAGGACTACTGCCTGTATTTGAAAGTTTTTCGATTAAATCATCAAATTTAAGACAAATATTAATAGTAATACCTCTAGAGAAATATCCAGTGCTGTCATTCATTTGAAAACGATATCATAAAATTATTTTGAAAGACTGGGAACTAAAATAAACTGAATTCAAGTTTTTAAAGTTATAAACTCTCTTTTGATATGAAGTGAAGCAATAAAAAGGATGCTCAAAGAAAGTGGCAAAACAACTATAGAAAATGAAATCTACTTCAAAGAACTCTCCAAAATTGGGACACAATTACAATCAAAATAACGAGTTGTGTGGGTTGTATTTGTGACGCTTCGGAGCAATTTCAATGATTACTTCTATAAATGTACACAACAGGTAAACAGGTTTTATGATTAAAGGCCCGCCCAATGGCTATTGAAATTTTCTATGTTGCAATTTATTTATGCTCATCATAATTGAGATACAACTTCAACTCACGCTAACCTTGCATTCAAAACTGCATCGATTGACTCTACTTTAGGGCTATCTTTTCATCACAAATTCATTTCAGAGACAAAGAGTTACAAAATTAAAAGAAAGGAATTTCTAATAAGAATATCCTGAAAGAAAATCTCACGAAATGATGAAAAAGTTTTGATAGCAAATAACAATATTTTTAATTAATAATAATGTTTTATATATTTTGTGATTGAATGTTAACTTACATAAAATTTGCAAATTCTAAGTTATAATGAGATTAAATAGACAAAGGTTTGAAAAGTCTCATTAATTTGATGGCATTTATATATATATATTATTAAACAAAACAATTATTTGTACTGATCTCATGATTGCTTATTATTATTCATAAATAATTAAATCATAAACGTGTGCATTAATTATAAATTCTAAAAAAGCTCTTAACTTGCATTGAAGTTCACATTTACAGTACATTATCTGACTTGATGTTAAGCCAATCAAGAAGACGATTGTTTCTCTTTTTTCGTGACCGCGAGAACAGCTTCTTCTGGTAATGACAACGGATTCGTTAATATATTAGTAGAAGTGCTCAAAAAGCGTAACGAATTCAATACATCTGTTTTAAATTAATAATATATTCAATAAGAATTCATAATGAAATGCGTGAGTGTTTATGGCTATTGATATGCATTTTGAAAACATAAAAGTAATAAATAATATTGAAAAAAAGAAAACCTTGAACTTAAAGCTTAACATTGACTTTAATTACATTATATAAGTCTCGATTTTAAAGTAATTAAAATTTAAGAAATATCGCCAATTAAATAGGCGTTTTGGGTACATGAGAAGGAAAACTGACTAATGTTCGATCTTTTCATCTCATATATTATTTTGAAAATGTATAAAAATTAGGGGCAAATGCAATTTCAATTCATCAAAATCAATGGATATTTAAATATTCTAAAATTGTGTAGAGTTTTGAGACAATAGCTCTCATAATCTACAGTTTAATTGTGTGAAATGATCATTAAATCAAGTTTATCTCCAGTTTTTATATTATAATTCAATCGATTATTATAATTAAAAGGTCGCAAACGTACAAATTCTTATACAATTTAAATATTCGATAACTTATACACCTTCAAAATAATAATGAGATCAAAAGATATGTTTGAGACAATAGGCGGTTATCCCTTATGAGTGTTACCTCTTCTCAAAGTAATGAGACAGCAATTCTGATCCAACCAACGTAACAATGTTTTGCACATTTCATCGACATTAGAAGTGGCGACAGTGCTATTGTATGATTCCAATAATGATTCCATAATAATGCTAAACTATTTAGACAATAATTAATCATTGAAATAGTTGTACAAATAAAAAAATAATGTTTGAGAAATAATAAAATAGCATACAATCCAAAATTTCCAATTTTGTAGAGTTCGTGTCTTAACATAACTTTCATAAAGTTCTCGGGCCTGACTCGACCTTTGACATGAAATGGGGGCACCCGTTGCTGGCAATTGGTTTTGAAACACTCTAAAAATGAAAAAATTAATAAAATTTAAGCAAAAAATTCGAATAGCAATAAAAATTACCCAATAGTTTGATTAAGACTCTCGACCTGTTGTTTCAACAAATCGTATTCGTCCTGTTGTTGTGTTCGATCATTCTTTAGCGCTCGTATATATTCTGCTGCCTTTTGAAGCATCGCTGCTTTACTTATTTTGGTGTTTGTGTTCTGACTGAGTGAAGGCAATAAATTTTTGAGAGTATCGAAACCATTCTTAATATTGCAGCGACGCTTCTGTTCAGCATTTATGTGACAAACCCTTCTGTGCTCTTTATATTGTACCCGATCTTTAGCTGATTTGCTTTTAGTAGCTTTTAGTTGCGATGATAGTGAAGGAGGCGATGGTATAGCTATAAAGTCATCTTTTGGTGAAGACGTGCCAACTGGTGATGAACGAGATTTTATTGGTGAAGACATTTGCGAGACTTGAGATACTGGGATTGATTGAAATACAAAATTTGGTTTAATATTTTGATGCATTTGTCCCGTAATTGAAGAAAAGTTTGCGCCTTTGAATTCATTTGAGAATAAAAACTGAGGCTTTTCATTGACAGCATTAGTAGTGACGGGAGTTCTGATGCCTATACAGCTCGCGTCTATTGTAGTGGACCTGTTATTAGAGCTATTCGACAGGTTTACAATCGGAGCTGCGCTTTGATTAGTTGAGTAAATTTGTGGCGTTATGTTTGAAAAATTATTATTCAATGAATTAGAAGTAAGCAAACGGGCAATGAGTGTACTTCCAGTTGAAGATCCCTGAGATATATTGTAAGCATTCGATAAAACTAATTGATGCGATGGATATGAAACGGATGGCACCGAAACCGGTTCAACATTTGTTTGGCCAATGTTTGACATTTTCGTATTTGGTTGAAGTTGCTGTTGCTGTTGTTGCGGTTGTTGCTGCTGTTGTTGTTGTTGCTGTTGCTGTTGTTGAGGCGGATATAAAATATTGGATGAAATATTGGAATTACTTGCTGTGTTTTTATTGATTGTGGTAACACTCCTTCTCCTTCCTTGAGTATATACCGGCAGTGAAGCCGATCGCTCAACATTATGATTGGATCGAATAGAGTGTATATCAGTTAAAGAAATGGCTGCTTGTGTTGGCATTAAAGTGAATGATTGAGGCGTATTATTAATATGAGGCGTTGAAATACTTCTTGCGCGCGATCTTTGCTTCATAGGTACAGCTTTAGGAACGACAAACTTCTCTAAGTTTGATTCAGGAGAACCTAAATTAACGTACTTTTGCTTATATGGACTACTTTTTACATTAGAGGTTTGCGAAACATCACACATATTGAATGTTGTAAATGAAGTATTGTCTGGTTGAGCAAAATCGTATGCAACTGATGCGCGATTCTTATTATGAATTGTTGAATAAACAGGTGATTGGCTTCGTTGTAAAGGCACTTCTCTTTGGGGTCCCATTGATGAAGACCTGTATTGAGTATATACTTGCCCTCGCATTGGCTTATCAGACATGACAGGCATTGATTGTATTGATTGCATCTGTTGTATGGGCTGTTGCTGTATGGCTTGCATTGATTCACTTTTGAAGAGATCTAATTGAGGACTCAATTGGGGCTGATTTTGGTTTAAAGATTCGGTTGAATTTTGTTTCAAATCGTTTTCAATATTAACAGAAAAATTTTCTAAAGGTATGGGAGATGTTGTAGTTGAGGTCGTTTGACAAAGAAGTGAATCCAATATATCGACCTGATTCTGAACTGAATCTTCGGGAATCTATTATTAATCAATTGATTAATATTTATTTGAATTATAATAACTTTGAATTATTTTTACTACCGATTGGCACATCTTTGAGTTTTGTTGATCAACAATATTAGTGTTTGTATTTTCAACAGCAGTTTCTTCTGGTAATGTCGGCAAAGATGACATATTCTTTGAGTTGAAGAAAAATTCTGGAATCAAATGTAAATTTAGTTGAAATAAACTGTAAGGAAATTGAGTGAAAAACCTTGTAATGGTTCGAAAGTATCCATGAAATCATCGAGAGTTGGCTGAAGTTGAACCAAACCAGGTTGCATGAACTCTGCACCCATTCCTGAACGAGCTTTCATATAAAACAATTTATATTACTATTTTATTATTCATAATAAAACCCAATTAATACCTATTTCTCGAGGATTAGGAAAGTCTATCAAATTGGGCTGAAGTAAAGTACTGAATAATGAATCGGAAAAATCCATCGAATAATCATCAGAAGCGTATCCAGACATTGAATTCATACTTGAGCCCCAATTAACATAACGATTCTCCCAATCAAAATAGCTCTGAAGTCAAAAATGCATAATATATTGAATGAGATTGAAATCATGTATTTGTCTTACAGGTCGAGTTGGAGTTTGAGGTCTGCCTATCTTTCTGTAATACATTCTCCACTTCTGATATTCAGCGGTAACAGTTGTTAATCTCCTTTTCCAATACTTGCCTTCAAGAATGACTGCTTCAGGCTTTTTGTGCGTATCGCCATCAATGGGTGATGAAAATTGGCAAACAATTGGATTACGACCGGCTATGTCTGTGACATTTGTGGAAAAATATAAATAATTGATAAGTATAGTTAATAAAGAAGTATTGAATAGTTGATAACAAACACTGTATATGCCAGGCTCGCCATATTATATTATTCAATCGAATTTTGTCCTTTAACTTCAATTTAAGACCTTTAAAAGTCTTCCAACGCGGAGATGTAATCTTTCCACTATATGCCAAACTCATACATTCAAACAATTTATTGAGCGATCCGTCAATGGAAACAGTATTTGAATACTTTGGTCCGTAAGCATATGTTTGAGTCGTTGCCTTACATTCTGAGGCCAAATCATAAGCTATTATTTGATTCGTTGTCTCATCAGGTCGTTCATAATCAGATTCATTCGATGGCTCATTAGATTGTTGTTCAGCCAATTGTTCATTTTCTTCAATTTCAGAGACCATAAAGTGTCCGCTATGTATTGTTTCACTTCTAGATATCTTTCTGGGAGCCGTTTCTGTCGTATTGCTTTGCGAACCAATCGCTGCCATCAATTCTTGAAAACCTATCCCACTCATCAATGTCGCCATTTTTAACATAAATGCTGGACAAAACAATTTTTATATAAATTAATACCAAAATTTCAAGACAGCTTTAAATGCAAAAATAATTTAAAACTAATAATAAATACTTTTGAAACTTTTTTAGAATTTTAAGGATTTATCTTCAAAGTATGAATTCATAAAATTATTTATTCAACTCTTTAAGTTCGATTTTAGAACTTATTTTATTTATTCAAAATTGAGTTATTTTTTGTAAATCGAACGAAACTCAAAAGAAGACTAGCAGTGAATGCAAATAAATCATTTATTCAAATACATGAAAGGCATTCTCCGAAATACTGCAAACTTAGCAATAATTATTCAGTTCATGACTTTTTTTAAACTTATTCGATGAAAACATTGTCAACTATCTAATGATTAATACGAGTAATTGAGGTTCAAAATATTTTTCATGATTTAAAATCACCCAATTATATAAAAAAGAATTAACACAACACATAAAATATATATTTCTGAATGTTTTGATATTACATTAATTTTTCATCAACTAAAGCATATAAACTTATTCTTTTGCATTTAAAACAGAAATGAATGTCAGATCAGTGTAGAGAAAATCATTTAATCAATTATTGATTGATTTAAAAATTGATAGAAAATAATTTTAAAAAATTTCATCAATTGATAACCATTTTCCATAACGGAAAACAACTTTCAAAAGTTTAGCTCTAATTTTCAACTTTTGAACAATAGAATTATAAAACAATAGTTTTTATCATTTATCTGAAATTGAGACCAAAAACTAAAGTTATAAAAACAGATAATATGAACGAAAAAAATTAACGAAATAAAACAAATACCAAACCAGAAGAAATACAGTTGAGAACAAACAGTATAAAAGATACACATAATTCACGATAATTTATAATTACAGCCAATTCTTATGTTTACATTATTAGGAAAATGAAGTTATTTTTGCTTTAAAATAATCAGAAGAGCATTAATTGAGATTTGAATCTCTTAATCAATGGTAATAATTGTGAGACATAGAGTATAAGGAAGAAAATTTGAATAAGAAAGATATCCTTGACTCACATTATTGGATGTTTTATATAGAGTTAAATCCAATTCTAATCCAATTCTAATTATGTTTGAAAACGGTTTATATTTTTTCATCACTCGATACTTTGGTTGAGGTTTTAGTGATGAAAGTGAATAAAAGTATCTTTATTTGTAAATAATAATAACTTATAAGAATCTTAATTAAATAAAGGAAATGAGTGAATACAACAACAAAATATATTTCTCAATATGTCTAAATTGATAACATTTATTACTCTTAAGTTCTGTAAATACAAGGTTGAGTTCATTAGCAAATCGAGAGATCCAAAAGTGTGTTCGATAAGAATTGAGAGACTATCCAATTAAATTACTAATTAGTCTAATCATTAAATTATAAATAAATATATTCTTCAAATCAACTCAAAAAGTTATAATTAAATTACTAAAAACAAAGCTTTTTATCTGATTATAAGCTGTGTTAATGTTTCAACTTTTAATCAGACAAGACTTGAGATTTTGCAGTTTTAAATATTCTTATAAGTAATTTTGTTTTAATATTGATTAGTTCATAGCTTTTACATTAGAACTTAAGACACTTTTTCAATATTGATTAGATCTATATCTTTCACATTACAACTCGTGATCGCTTTTTCAATATTATGTTAATAAAAATCAATTCATAGTTTACATTGCATTCAAATAGTCTGTAGTTTCCTTTTCTTCATTACTTTTATGTTTTTACAGTAATTATTATTAATTTCAAGTGTGAATACTTTATATTTATCATAAAAGTACGCATTTCTTAAGATAAGTTATTCAAGAAAATCAGAGTTGAATTCGAGAAGAATTCTCACAAAAAGATAATAATAACAAAAGCAATTAAAAAACAAGATTTGAAACTTACGTATTCTGAATATAGATTAGATAAATCGGTAACAAATATTGAAAATAAACAGCATTTCAGTTGAGCTGATGCTAAACAAAAGAATAGAGCATATGATATATCAAATATCATTTTTAATCAACAAAGCATCGGATGAACACATCATAAAATAGCTTAACTTATCATAATTTGATTATTTAAATAATATAAAAATGTTTTGTCGCAGAATTAAGTGTTCATCAAATTATATAATAAGAGTAATAAAGTTACAAATAAATCGATTAACGGGTAGAGAACAGACTTATAGAAGGATGGGTTGAATGCTATACTTAATCACAAAATTGCTTCGAATAATTTCAAAAATATATTAAATATAATGATACTGTGAGTGGTGTTCTTCACCAGCTCAGCTCAGCTCGAGCTCAGCTTTTCAAGTACGGATTCAGCAGCAGATTGAGGTTCCAGCTCAAGACACTCACCTAGAGCTGCTCTAAGTCAGTGTCTTCAGCTGGAACCTCACCTCAGCTCAAATAAATCGAATTTAAATCAATGCTCAAATACTTTTGTCTCAAATTGAAATAAGAATACTGAAAATATTGCATCTGTTAAACAAATATTTTCACTGAAAATCTAATATGTTTTGAAAATTGATTCGTTATTTCATCATTTTAGAAACTCTATTATATGTTGAGCTCGAGTTCAATTGACTATAATTAGTCATCAGCTCAGATCAAGCTCAGGGTTTTTGAGCTGATCAAGAACTACAGTAACTCTGAGGCCTTCACTCACTATTGAGTTTTAAAAAGTACAGCCCTTGAAAACAATTCATTCCGCTTTCATATGAATTTGTGTTGAGCTTAAAGATAGATTAAAAACATGTTGTTTAATAAAAAATTATGCATTACATGTTTATTATAATTATTAATACATCAGAGAATGACTCAAATGCAACATAATTATCAACAAAATAAAACTTAATCATAG
>JAQFXV010000246.1:0-28099 GCA_034694065.1 Camisia spinifer
GAGTCACTTTTTTTATAGATAAAAAGTATATGATTTAAACCCTTTTTATTTTCAATTATAAAGCTAGTAAACTGAATACATTCCAGTCCTCACATTATTTTATGCGAATTCATAGGCAAAGAAAGCTAAGAAACATTTAGAAAAATAAATGTCATTTGAATAAAACTATAAAATATTTAGAAATCTTTTTATTTTTTCAATTTTATCTGAAAACATATAAAATCATAGACTTATTAATGAAGTTTGAATTTAATTATAAATTTATTCTTAATAATTCAAACTGAGTTTTGCATTTAATAAATTTTATTATAAAACTATTTAAATGTTAAAGCAATAAAGTCTGGGAATAATATATATTATGATTAATGATAAACAAGTTTTATTGCGTGGAAACTGAATCAAAAGTGTTGAAACAGATTTTATGGATAAATAATTTTAAGCCATTAGTTGAGAATTTCTACCCTTTAGTAAAATAATTAATTATTCAAGCAGTGAATATCGGTTTAAGTATTATTTCTTATTTCACGCGATATTAAACCGAGAATTTTCTTTTTAATGCTATTACTGTTAATAATTTATAGTTAGACTCAAAAACCTATCATTTAAAAGCATTTCCGCATTGAATACCAAAATTTTAATATTAAATTTTCTTTTTTATCAATAGATAAAGTATTTGATACTTATTTTCTTGAATAAATATCAACCTTATAATGGGTCGCAAATTAATGCTATAATTAAATTATTTAAGATTAAAACTGATGTTTTATGAATGTTTCAAATTAAGCGAGTTTAGAGTTTAATTGCGAAACACATTCAGAGACTTAAAGCTAAATTTATAACATACTGAACTTGTTTTTAATCTATTTTGTAGAAATTCATGATTAGATTTTTTGGAATACGAATAAAAATGTTATTTTACAAGTCAATAGTTTTCAAAAGTTTTATTATAGTATTTCATTATCAAGTTATTAACTTAAAGGTTAGACTATTATAACAATTGAACAGATTATAACTATTGATAATCAAGAGGAAAATTATAAAGTTTAAATCAATTTTCTAATCTATTTAATCGTTAAGTTTTAAACTTGTTATTTATGTATCTTTTGAGCGTTAATAACATGCGAAATGAAAGTCAGACTCCTGTCAATTACGATTAGGATAGTATAAACATTTTGTTCAACAACTTAAATACATAAAAAGATATTTCTCAACTGACATACCTGTATATTTATGTCAGGTTTAGTAATTCAATCATAGTATTTAAATCTTCATAAGTAAAAGGTTTGTGTGTGAAAAGTGATATTCAAATGATAGCAAAAGTTGATATCTCATAAGAAAAAATCATTGACTGAGAGGAAGGACAAATATTTTAAATTTTAGAAATAAGTTTCGATGATTTGAATTGGGGTTAATGTGTAGAAAATTAAAAATTATTCAAAAGATAAAATATTCTTTCGAAACGGAATTATGGGAAAAATAAGAAAACTCTTGAATTTAAATTCAGTCTAACATAAGGTGATTTTTCATAAATGATGCTATAATTAAGAGGCTATTGGTCTTCACTAACGATATATGACTAACGAAAATTAATAATGCCTAAAATAATCCGTTTATTATAATAACCCGGTTATTACCGAACCTGATTTGCGTATACGGGGAGTAAAATATATTGTCTTTTTCTTTGAGATAATAGACAGCTATTGTATTAATCGTTGAGTATTCAAAAATCATTTATATCTCATCTATCATTGCTATGAAGAGTTATTTCTGAGTTATAAATAGTAAAGTAAAAACATTTTGAAGATTGCTATAAATTTTAAGTTAATTTTTTGAACTGATAAGTGAGATATTTATGATCCTTACTTTCAAGTAAAGGTTATTTAAGGGTTAAATAGAAGAATCTGTTTTTATTTATTGTTAAAATTAAAATTTTAAGCTCAATTAATGACCAGTTTGTGGGTCACATGTATTGCAAGTAGTTTTCATTGCTTTTAAAGATTAATTAAATTATTTGAATATTGAATATGAATGAGAACAAAAGTTTTCTTAAAAATTTCAAACTTAAAATTTTATATTAAATTATTTTAATAATATCGAGTGTTAGATCTCAAGCAGTTTAAAAGTAATTAAATAAGCGAATTAATGATTTGATGCTTAAAAAAATTCAAAATATTTTAACATAATTATCAAAATGAATAAACATTATGAACACGAAATTTCAATTATTTTCTAAATTCAAGCTAAACGGAAAAGTTTTTAGCTTAACTTTTTCTCATCTAAGCCCTTATATTCATCAACCTTTTGAAATAAATAATATGGAAATCTTATAACTTGAAGTTTTTCTTCAATTTGATAGATTTTACTTTTGTTTAAAGCTTAGGATATTGAGTCCCTTGATTTGCATTATTCACGAGTTATAATAATTCATCAGTAATGATGAATGTGTCAAATAAAAGATAAGTCAATGAATTTCCGAAATGTCGACCCACACATTCAAATAAGTCTTAATTCGATTCCGGTATTCGATTCATTATTTATAAATAAATTTATAAATTAATTTTAATCTAGCTAATTTTTGAGATTGTCCCAGTTCTTAATCAAGCATATGATCTGAATCACTTTCAATGTGAGATTATTCCACGTAAGATTTGAAATAAAATAAAATTGTGTAAATAACTTGAAAGATGATTCGAAAACTGAACACTGATATAATTGAAAACTTTCTTGTTTTCAGTGAAACTTATCTAATCTCTTAAAATTGAGGGAAGTGTTAGGCATTAAACCTTAACTTTGAAGGCGAAAATCTATAACCTCATCAAAGATTCTCATTAAACTCTCAATTTTTAAAGGAATTTTTCATCTTTGCTAATAGTCTTACTTATCTTTCAGATCATCTCCAGATATATATTCACTTACAATTCTATATACTCTAATTAGAATGAATGTTACTTTATATTGAAATATTTTTTTTATCAAGATGATAAAATTTATGTCGAGTGCTTTATTGAAAGATAATAAGGCTATTATTCGCTTAAAAGGTGAAATGGATGATTATTATATCATAAATTAATATAAGATCAGAGATCTTTACAGTTAAGCAGTTAATGAAATATGTGAGGACTCGACATATATTCGACAGTAGCCAATAAATGTCTTATAAAAAAGATAAGTTTTCAACCAATCCATAACTTCTGATGATTTAACCCAACTCTAGTATCTTATCCCTGATTATAATTGCGATATAAAATAGATAACATTTTAAAAATATTTATTTCTGGTAATTTGTTAATCAATATGCAGTTAATTAACTTTTAATTTAAAAACTCTAAAGAACTAATTGAAAAATTACTGTGTATTTAAAAACTAAGCATTCAAAACAAAATATTAATCATTGAATAAAATATAAGAAAAAAAATTCATTTCATAAATGTTGAGTCGAGACTATTGAAAATTGTTTCGTGACTGAAGAGTCTTAAGTTCTAGAAAAATCATTCTATAATTTACATGAATTCAATTTTAATACTGATATATTCATGAATTTTATCTGAATAATAGCCTCATTTTTTAACTTTTAAAATATTTTAATAAGTGAAAAGAATATTAGAAAGTATTGTTAATTCATTTTCACTTAATTTTTCGAGTCATTACTCTATTTCAGTAAATAAATTTATCTTTGAAAAAAGAAACAATTTTGACAAATCAGTTAACATTTGTCGGCAGTTTAATTGAATAAATATATTTATAAGTTAAGGATAAATATAGATTATAAACAATAAATAAATATATTTAGATTTCTATAAATAACCTACAAATAAAAGAAGTTTACAATGAGATTATATAAAGAAATTAGCAAAAAATTTCTATAGCCTAACAGTAGCTTAAATTTATTGTCGCCTAATATTTCGCTTAAATTTTTACAATGAAAAAAATTTCTTTAAGCAATCAAAAAAATTATGACAGATATTGACAGTTACATGACATGGTATTTAATGCTAATCAACTCTGTTGTAAAAACATGTTTATTTGCATTATGTTTTTCACAATGCTTTAAGATATTGATAAATATTCTATAGCTTAAAATTAAGTTAATAATTATAAGCTATCAAAAAGTTGTTTGTTATGAACAAACAAAGATCTCTTTTCATTCAACTAGTATTCAAAGTCTTATTGACAAAAATGAAGCCCTTCTTCGTGAAGAGGCTCTCATCTATGTTGATATGAAAAAAGAGAGGAAAGCATTTTTGAAACCATAAAACAAAAAGAGGGAAATTAATACTTATTAAAGAAACAAATATCTGAAGATTCAGTCGAAGAAAAAATAAGCAAAAATTTAATACACGAGTAGAACGAATCGTGAATAAAGGAGTGAATGAGACAATAGTTTCAATAAAAAAATTACATAAATCAATGAGAAGAAGATGAGAATCGGTTGAAAAATTTGTGTATTGAGGTGAAAAATTTGTATAGGTTTTTGATCTTTCGAAACATTCGAGATTTGATTTTTATTATCACATTATAATGGCATCTACTCTGAGAAACTTATCACAAATTCATTTTTGTTTTTAGTTAAAATTAATCATCTCTTAGGCATTGGACCTCTTTTTCTCTTAAGGCTCGAGTTTCAGGAATTCTGAGAAAAGCTTTAGGATTTTATTTTGAATAATAAGGGTTGAAAAGACAGTAGAGTTTATCATGTTTTGATATTTCTTATAAAGTTTCATTCAGTTTGAGTTCAATTGATTTGCATATCAATGATTGTAAGACATTATGTTTTACAGTCAATAATTTTGAAGGTGTTTAATTTCTCAGTCAATTAGTTGAACAATTTGTATAATCAAGCGATCAATTATATAGAGAGAAAACTTAACACACATTAATAATTAAAATATCGATTATAATCAATTGATAACAATAAAACATTGTTAAAAATTCCTGATTCGAAACAAGTTCAGAATCAAAATTAGCGGAAGAAAGTCATTGATTTTTTTTCCATAAAAATCCTAAATTATAAGAGTTTAAAATTCCTGTTCATATAATTAAAAGAAAAAAAATAACTAAATTTGTAATTGAGAAACAGCATTAAATACTGTTATTTTAGCTGCAGGTGAAAAAGTTAATTATGCATTAGTGCTACGCATGCTCTCAGAGTTGTTTCGATTTAATAGTAAAAGATTTTAGTATTGGATCACATATTGGGTCTCAACCTAGTTCTTGGTGGCAACTCATAGACAGCATTTTCTTTGATTAACTACAGTATAGTTTACGCACAGCTCACTTCACTTGTTAGCTCTGATCCCATTTGCTATGTTTTATTGCATAAACTTTAAGCTTCTTTTCATTATTTTAAACTAGAAAAAAGTTTTTCTTTAAAGAATTTTTTTTATTAAGATTATAATCAGAATTATTTTTTAATAGTTTATTATATGCTCTACTCTTCTAAATGTTAATATGGATGAAGTTTTTGGTGTTGTTAGTGGTGTAACCACAAGAACATGTCATTATTGTGACTATTATTCGGCTAATTCTTCATTAAATGTATTATTATTTTCCGTTTTAGAAATAGACTTTAGATTTAAAGTCTGAAAAACTTTATTATTATTTGTAGTTTAATATTAATTATAACTCAGTTTTTGTGTAATAAAATTTTTGTTTTGATGATTCAAATATTTTCTCATAGTTTTAAACAGTTTGAAATTTTTTCTTTCAAGAATGAATCCAAAAATATGGAAAAATTTTAAGTTATAATACAATATCTCGTTATATTTTTGTATAAAATCAATAATTTTTCTACAATCGAAAGAAGCGAAATTTTTATCATCAACTTTTGTTACCTTTTTTATAGTGAACTTTTGATATTTTTATAGTGAATTTTTTGTATAAAAATTCTGTTGAATGAAAAAAAGAAAATGTCTTTAAATATTGGAATTTACTCAAAGACTGACATCATTTTCCTCATCCATATCTTCACAATCATCACATTACATAGCGGTAAGTGTAAAGACTTTTAAAGAATTTGGTCAACAAATTAATAAGAAAAACAAAAATACTAAATATTTTCACGTTATTCAAAAGTGTAACAGAACTAAAAAGTTATATCTTTATGATTTTAAATTAAGTTCTGAACATTAATTATTCAAATTGAAAGTAAAGCTTAAGCGAAAATTATAGTTATTCATAAAATAAAATTCTTCTGAAGTAGTTTTTCGAACGGAGATCTTGTTATATCTTGATTTGAATGAGAAATTATTCACTGAAAACCAGTTCAGAGAATTTGTTTCTTTTTTTGAAAACTTGTGCATAAAGTTTTGATTAGGAAAAGAAATTATTCAATAAATTCTTTCATATCTTATTTATTTAGGTGAAAAAATAATTCAATTAGTACTGAAACTTTCTATTTAGAAAAGCATATAAACAGTATATATATAAATAGTTTCAATATTTATATATAGAAAAGTAATTGATTTATTCTCGATAAACATCTCAGGTATAAAAATAATGTCAACTTTCGAATATATTTCAAAACTAATCAATTAAGCATAAAATAGGAAAAGATATGACTATCTATTAATTAGCAGAAAGATTTTGGATGCTTTCCAACCTATTATTCAATTAAGAGCTAATTTTCATATTCAAACATATTTTTAAAAACTAGATTTTTTAATACTCAAGTCAAACAATTGTTACAATGCTTACAAAAAACTTGTTAACTAGTTAAGTGCCGTTAATTTCCGATACAGACCTACCGCTGGGTTAATCATTACAACATTTATTTAACTCCTTATAAACAATCGACTTTTCATCGAAAAAAATCCCAATACATAAATATTTTAATTTTTCTCATTAACTTTCCATCAAAATACTATCGGATAAAAAATTTGCAGAATTTTTAATAAGATAAAATATTTCCTATGAATAAAATCCTAGTTTAATAGAAAGTTCAAATGTTTATATTCTTAAGCTTTATTCGAAAGCAATTAAAAGTATTGAAAGTTTAATCTCTTTAGGATTTATATTCTCTCGAGTGAGACAACTACAGTATTTAACTGATTGATGAAAAATGCATTTCTTTTAATGCATTTCGGATTGATTTGAAAGTTATGCTAATGAGTGATAGTTTTTCTTACTTTTATTTGATAAGAAAAAGGTTACTTTTTTATTAATCAAAATATTGAAAGTATAGTGATTTAAGGCTTATGTAACAAAACATATTCAAATGAAATCGAGAAAAGCTGTATAACTGGTTAGTGATAACCTTTTTCTGAATTTTATCGAATATTTTTTTAATCACAATAATTTTGTGATCAACGACACTGAATACCCACTCGATAGTGACTTAACATATATTTTATTTTAATAACATTTATGGTAATAAAACTTTAGGCTTTTCAAAAAAATATTTTTTAAAAATTCATTTCGTGTAATCCTTGCTATAATTTTTCAGATTTAATGTTTGAAAAACTTTTTCCCACCATTAAAGTTAAACTTTGAAAATTCGCTTATTATGAAAAAGTATTAATAATTTTAAACCCAATTTTCTGAATAGATTCTCTCATATTTTATAAACTACTTTTAAAACTATAAATTCAATAGTTTTAAAGCCGACTCTGATTAGAATTGAAAAATTTAAGATCATTTCTAAAACTTAATTGAAAAAATATACGAATGATTAATTATTTCAATTTATTTGAATATTTTTAAAGCATAAGTTTTCAAATGTGAATGAAATGAACTCCAAAACAAGTATTCAAGTTTCTAAAAATGGTAATCAATTATTTCTAACTGTTTAACAAAATTTATGTTTAAAAAATTCTGAAATAACTTTTTTCTGTCACTTTTCCTCCTGAAGAAAGTGAAATCAAATCAAAAGAGAGCATCAAAAAGAGGCATAAACTCGAACCATATATTAAATATCCATTACTTATAAACGAATCTTCTTTTTCAAACGCATCTTATGACTAAAACTTAGTATTTATTTATGTATAAAAAGCAGGAAATAAACTGTTATATGGAATGAAAAATTTCTATTCAAGACTAAATTCAAGTAAAAAAGTTTTAAAATATAAATATAGTTAACGAGAAGATGAAATTAAAGGTGAATAAAGACTTTTAGAAGTGTATCTATTTTATTATCTTTACTAAACAAATATATTTTCACGAAATAGTGTCAAACCTTTTCGAATAATCTTTTCTTCTTTGAATCAGTTTTTGATTAACTCTTTCAGAAAAGGTTTTCAAAGACTGTTCTTTCAAAAAAGTAATTCTAAATAATTATATCGTTTTATTATTTTGATGAAATGAACAAAAAATAAAGTCTGCTTTGAATTGCGGAAGAAAATCGATAATTATTTTAATAGGTTTATAAACAATGTAACTCATCTTGTATTTGAAAAACAGCTCAATTGCAGGCAATTTTATTCTATGAATAACTGGGAAAAAAGTTTCAAGTAGTTTAAAATTTTATTTAGCGTTAAAACAAATAAATTAAAGTTTATAAGTGTCTGAACTTATACTAAAATTACGATTTAAAACTAGAACTTTGTTACTCGACTTGCTTCAGGTCTTTCTTTTTTATGACGTTTTTCTAGACATTCTTCAACTCTTGTTTTAAGATATTGTCCATTAATTGCTGATACGTTTGATTATAAATAACTATTTAAGCCTTGAATTTTTTGAAGCATAAAATATCAGAAGAGATTCTTTCGTAACTTTCATTACAGGACTTGAGGAAAAAATTGAAATCATTTCCCTTAACCCTAAGCTTCCGAAGGCATTGATATTAATCTATTTAGTATTTATGAACTTTTGATATGAATGGATGTCAGACTAACCTTATAAAGGAAACTGAACTTTGTATTATCATAATTACTACTGTTTTGAGACGTTTAAGAATGTATTTCAAAAGATTTCTCAAATCTTTTAAATCAATTCAAACTATTGAATACTTTTTCTAATATTAAGAGATTAAGTGAAACTTCATCTCAATAGAAAATTTATTGCTATGTAAGCATGACTTTAACTAAAGATATATATTCTTTGTGAAAATTGAGAGTTTGATAATATATTTTTGAAATATTTATGACATTTGTAACTCTTCCTCAATCGCCCGTATATTAAATTGTGAATCAATTCTTTGAGCAAAACTGTCTTATTTCAAAACAGTTTGTTTAGAGTAAAAAAGTTTGAAATGTCAGCAAAAACAAAATTAAACGAGAAATAAATAGATCGCAAAATTTTATTTGTGAAGCTAATGTTGCGAATAATATTTTGCTTGAATTAATGATTCTCTTTTATAAAAGAAGAAAGAGTGGCAATTGATACCAATTGATAGTTTGGCATACTTTCCATTCGTAAGACATAGCAATTACTTTACAAGTTTAGTATTTAATCGCTTTTCTAGAAAATAATAATCATTGTAGAAAAATATTGAACTAAAAGTATCGAAAAATAATTTAATATCAATCACAAAAGACTCCTTTCTTTCACACTTTGGTGGGATTTATAAAAATTATTCAAGTGTAGGAAAAAAGTTATTTTTCATTAGCTATAAACCTGTATTTTATTTTATAAGTCATTTAAACGATTCATACTTTCATGAAGCGGAAGATTCTTAGCTTTATTTTTTTTGCTCAATAAACAGTTATAAAAAAATTTACGCTAAATATCAGCATAAGTTATATTTATTTTATTTTGCATAAAAACTTTTAAACACGATTTTCTACTCTATTCTAATGTTGAGAACGAGAAAATGCAATTACTTTTCTCCTAATTTGATAATCAAAATGTTTAAATACTTAATTATATTCTCGTTTATATTCATAGCTTCGATAGTATTGTGTTAAAGAATACTTAAGTCAAGTTTATTTGAATGTAAAACTACTGTAATTTATGAACAGTAAAAAAGTTCTCGCAATAATTGCTGTATTTTAAAAAAAAGAAATTCACAAACCATTTGTTAATTTACTTAAAATGTCTTTATGTAATCAATTTTAAATCTGGGAATTAAGTCATATGAAGGCCGTAATCAATAAAACTTAATTACTTATGCACTGAAATTTACAATGAATTAGTACTACATATAAAATAATTTTAATCAAATTTAATAAGTTATTGAAAAAGTTTTTAAAAAAACTAAATCGTGATTTCATTCTCTTCGTCAAGATTTTCTGTAATTCTCAGCTTTGAAGTGAAATTGATTTTTCGAAACTTTTACTCAACAATAAATCAATTATATTTTGGGCAGCGATAAAAACAATGCATTTTTTCTTTTATAAGAATGTCATAAACTTATGCTTCGGATCACGCATTTCAAAAAAATTAGAATCTATTTAATTCTTGTATCGAATAAACTTTTCTTTTTGACTGTTGGCGTCGTCTCATAATTATTGAAGGTTTCAATTTTCTTTTGGGATAACTTTTACTTGTATTATAATTCTTACTCCACCCAAAAGTTTATGCCCGAAAGAGATGACTGAATAACTGAATAAACTTAAACAGAAACAAGTGGTGAGAGAGAGAGAGAGAGGGGGGGGAGGGAGGGAGAGAGAGAGAGAGAGAGAGAGGGAGGGAGAGGGAGAGAGAGAGACTTGAAAGTGATGCGACTATAGCTTTATAACTTTATTAATAGGATGGGAGAAAACCTTAAGAATTTCACTTGGATTAAACAGAAATCCTTGAACTACTTTCTCTCTGCTTTCTCTCTTTGTGACAATTCATGCATTTTCTTATCAAATTCTTCTAACTTGTAATTTTCAACACATAATTTCGTGATCTGCTATTTCTGTATTAATATGAAATATTTTGGTCCAGTTTTTTCTAGATTTTTTGACAGAATGCATAATTTTCTTTGAAAATAAGATTGCAGTACAAAACAAGATAATTGGACTTTTAAATTAAATTATAGGGACTTTCGTGAGAATAAAACTTTAAAAACTAGACAATTTCCCATTATTTTGTATGATTATTAGGAATACTAAACTTGTTGAGTGGTTTCAGTCAATAATAATAGAAATAATCACTTATATAACAGTTTTTTTGATAATAATTATGAAAGAAACGAAAATTTTGACACTAGAAGGCTATTCCGGTTTATTAATAACATCTATTTTCAAGAACAAAGATAATAATTTGAGATCTATTTGATTGATAACAAAGATTTTTCTCAAAAAAAAATAAAAAATAAAAGTACTCAACTCTTATTTTCATGTTAACAAAATTTTACCTTAAAATTAATAATGATATAATTTATTCAAATATACTTTGTTTCCATTCTTTAATGTTATTTTGATTACAATTTTAAATACAATTTCGATAAATTTTCAAAAGTTTTTTGAGTATAAACGCATTAATAAGTTTAATTGACGTATTCATTGTATAATTAGCTAAAAATTTAAAGCAATAAATTTTAATTTGATAAACAGATAAGAGAAAATCGGTTCAATTATGGAAAACCCATAAAAATCAATGAATAAAATTCTTTTCTCGATCTTGAGAAATGGTTGAAAACTTCGTGAACTTTTAATCTTTCGATAAAGTGCATAGATTTGAATGAGAGCTTTTTTATGATAATAGACTATTTTTATTTGCTTTTATAAACTATAATTGCGATTAAATCAAGGATTTTAATCAGTATTGTGTAATGGATTTCGTGTCAATTATAGTTGAAATTTTTCACGAATTTACCAAAAATTATTCACGAATGTCTTTTATATTTTTGAACAATTAATTTTATTAGTTTAAATACCTTGAAAACTGTAAATATTTGACAGTTATAAAGATAATCCAATTTTATAAATAAATTTGGTTCGACTTCCAGACAAATTAATTGATTTTTAGAAAATATTTTTGAGTCGAGGCCATCAGCAGAGGATTTCCCTGAGGAGTGAACTATTTTTCTATAAATCATTGTTAAGAAAGGATTTTATGATAAGCTTCTTATTCATAAATCGTTTCAATTTTAAAGGGATTTTAAATCATTTTCAACTATTGTTAAGTATTTCCTAACTTTAAATCTATTACTATTTAAAGAAAGATTTTCACAATACTTCTCAACGCTTTCTAAAATTCAAAGACATTATTGTGAAAAGAGTAAAATTTAAAGTTAAACCCAAACTAAGGATAAGAAAGTATTTGTGAGAAAGTGAACAAAAATTACTGTAATTATTAGTGAAGAATTTCTCAGAACTCGCCAAAAAAGAGATAATTTCTAAGAGTTTGTAAGTTTTTAGTTCATAAATATATTTCAATCTTCAGAACTGTTGCGAAAGTCAAACAACGAATTTGAATAATAGCTAATTTAACTGCTATGTTATGTCATGTTTTTGTTTATATTCGATATAAACTTATGAAGTTTATGAAAAATCGTGATTCAATTCCTCCCAATTTTATGTTATTTTCATTCAGTCCTGTTTTCTGACATATATTTCAAATTAGGAATTAATACGACATCTGACTTAAGACACAATTTTGGATAATTTTATTCTATTAACAGTAAAAGTTGATTAACTTTTACAGCGCTTTAGAACTGATTTAATATATATATAACGGAAATACGAATCGATTTTTATTGATTTTTCAAGAGATTTCATTATCAGTCATTACTTCTCTCATAATAAATAACAAAAATGCGTTAATTAAATAATTTTTTCCATAAAATATTTATGTTATGACTAATTCTAATGCAGTTTTTGAATGATTAAGAGAAATAGTGGCCCACTTATAAAATGCAATAATTGTCCCATTTATCTAATTTTTTAACTGAAAGCGAAAATAGATTCACTTATTCACGAAAATATTTATTTATGTATTTGTCATTGAAAATCAACTTATTATTTAATTGACTTGAGCTAAATAGAAACAAATAAAAATTTTAACACTCTTAAAGGTTTGTAACAGAATTAATCTTTTTGAAATACTATTGAATTGTTTAAGTTCAATATTTACATGAAAAATATTGATTCCTAAACTTGAGGATGTTTTTGGCAGTTTTTAAGAAACTTTTAAGGAAATCGAATTTTGAAATAAATAATACAAAACAAAAATTTAGCGAATTTTTTACGACTTTTGTTAATCAAAGTTTTATATTTCATGTTTTAATATTTAGTATTTTAACTTTTATGCAATTTTGCTTAATGTAGCAAAAAAGTAAAAAGAATAATTTATACTTAGTTTCGTGAAAGAAAAATCACGATTCAGAAAAGTTTCGATTCGAATAATGATTAAGAAATTAATGACAATAATTATGCATAATTAACAGAAAATAAGTGAAACAAATAAAAAGTGTCGAACTTTAATTACTAATTGATGAGACTGTTCTCGACTTAATTGGTGATTAAAATATATAAATTCAGGGGAATTCCCGAATCATAATTTTTTAATAAATCTAACTATCAATTTAGATGAAATTGAATTAAATTTCAGATTTATTGACTATTCATTTTCACCCAATTCTGACAATTATCTCGAACTGTCTTATTATACATTTATTATAAATCAAAATTAATTAATCGAAATACGATTTACATAAAAAAGTTTACACCCTTTATATAATACAAATAAGTTGAAATATTTCACAGTTTAGATAAGTAATGATAGGTTAAAAAAATTCACGCATTCCATCATAATTCGAAAATTAACAAAAATAATTGAACAAATGCTTGAATAATAAGACAAGTAAGGCTTTTAATTGAGTGCTCGAATAATTAACTCTAATTCTAGTTGAAAAGGGAGTTACTTAGCATTCGGAAAATTAAACATCAGAGCGATTAATGCATTAAAGATAAGAGAAACTTAAGAAACGATGCAGTGATTCAGCCATGAAAACAATGCCAGCGGAAAGGCATTCAATTAAATTTTAAAAAATAAATTCTCAAAACTATTTGAAAGTAAAATAAAGTCCTGAAACAAGGCTATCACTGAGCGATGATATGTTAATATCAATGAAAATTTTGGGTGCACTTGAAAATAGTTTCTATCAATTTATGAACATAACTATTTTTTCAGTATAAAGACTTCTTGATAATTACTATTTTGAATTTTGTTGGTTTTTTACCGTCACTGGTTTGAAAGTTTTTATCAATAGAAATAAATTATAAATATATAGTTATCCCATAATTACAGCCTTTGCAGCCTTTTGCTACCCAAATAGTGCTTCACTATAATCATAGACTACTCAAGTTATAAAAGTGAAAATTATTTTATTATTCCTATAATTTGTGTTTTGATATTGAAAATAGAGGTAAACATCGGGATACTTAAGTAGTCCAATTCCTGGTGAAACAAATGGTCAGCAATTTTGGGCGGGTGAGGGTCGAGATACTCAGTCCGAAAAAACCCAAACCCGATATAAAGCTCGAAAATACTTTTATTTTAGAGTGAAACATTAGTCAATTTGAAAAACTTTCTTCAAGTTTGGTGATGTTTCCTAATCTTTCATTATTGTCTCAATTTTTTGATTCAGTTCTGCAACTAATTTCTCGAGTGAAAGAAATTGCAACTTTAACACTGTTTGATAGACTATTTAATATAAATCCAGAATGAGTTCACAAAATGCTAACTTATTTATAAGATATAACTTTGATTTAATATCAATTTAAAACATGATCTATTTGTAGTAAAGAATTGAATTAAACTGAAATTCTTGTAAAATTTCGGGTGAGTTAGGGCCGAGGATTTTGGGCTTTTATTTATGTCTAATTTAAGATAATACTTATCATAAAATTAGAGAACAAAACAATTTCAAACATATTACAAATGCTATAAAATAAAAACTTTCATCTAATTTCTAATAAAATTTGAGGGCGAATGAAATGTAAATTAAGTAGTGTCTGTATTGTCTTAACTTATATTCACATTGATTTTATACCTGTATTAGGAGAGCATTAGTTGTAGACTTCAAATGGTGATAGGATTCAAATATGAGTTTATATTTCTACAACTCATTAACAGTTTGACCTCAATCTAATGCACTTAAAATTCTGAATAATAGGAGTTTGAAAATGATAAATACAATAATTAAATTGTAAAGATTGGGTGACTTTAAGCTCAATAGTGCGTCAGTTTTTCTTAAGAATGATAACTCTTTTAGTCTGAAGGAACTCGAGTAGAAACTCAATGTTTTGTTAGATAATACTTTTTATTGGTTATATAAATGAATAATTAATTTTAATCATTATTAGAGATTATTTTCTTTTAATGATCAAAAATTTTATTAAAGATTTATTTTCCTTTTGGAAAGCTTTTTAATGGTTTTGAACTGAAGTGAGAATTAGCTTAAGATTTATAATATATTTTGCTCTTCAGCATGTTTTTTGAAAAGTGAAAATCTATTCATTTCCTCATTGGCTTCAAGTCATGGAATTTATTAACACTTGACAGAGAAAACGGTATCAAATTTAATATTAAACATATGTTTCATTGATTATAGCATTGATAGTAAAAGTGTTTCACTAATAATTTCTAATGTAATAAATTGAGTGAATTTGACTTTATCTTATCTTAAAATAATTGAGATTATTATTTGCTTCCAACTTATTTGGAGGGTTATGTGATTCAAATAAACTTTGAATGTTAACCATGTCTTCTTAAATTATTATAATTGATTAAGTTTACCGTTGAATCTATGGATCAGTTAAAGAAGCCATAATTCATTAGTGAGGGTTGAGTTAATTGCACCGAAGGCTAGAATATCTTTAAAAAGCTTTGACTTTCATCATGAGCTCAATCGTATTTAGGCTAAAAATATACTCACAGTATAAATCCTCAAATTAGTTATACATGAAAAATAATGTGGAAATTTATGAGATGTAAACTCATAATAAACATTATTGACAAAATTTTACACTTCTATAACTTCAGAGGTTAATTACGCTTAAAAAAAGATGTTCAACACATTCCTAATCATATGGAAAATATATTTATATTATGATAATTAAAATTGAACTAAAAGCTATTTTTCTTCTCTTATACAGCATTTGTTCATTCAGATCCCGCACAAAATAACAATCAATTAATAGGTTTCAAATGTCCGGAACAGTTCGGATATTATGCCGATAATAGTAATTGTTCAAAATATTTTGTTTGCGTATTCGGTGAAGCCCTGCACGAGTCATGTACGGGTGGACTTCGATTCTCATCAGAGCTACAAACGTGTGATTGGCCTCGAAATGTTGTCTGTTTATCAGAAGGTATGCTATCATTTTTCAATCCATTGATCTAAACTCAAGATATTCTAAAATATTTTACTTTAAAATCACTGTTCCCATTCAATTTTAACAATTTAAATAAAACATTAATTAGAGATCTTATTATTAGTATTGTGAAAAATATATACTGTATTCTAGAAATTTGAACCCAAAATCAGTTTATAGTTTAGATCGAATGAGCATTAAGTTCTTACTGATAATCAAATACTAGACAAATGTTGTTTTTCTCAAAATCAGACCTTAATTTGAAAAATGGGTAATTTTTAAGCTGATCTTAAATCATAGTTAAAACTTAATCATAGTTTTAGTCAGCATTTAATTATTAGTCTAAGTATTTCATAAATTATTATCTGTTTATGTCAATAACTTTGTAAATTAAAATAGTTATTTATTGTTTTGATTTTATACTTCAAAAACCTCATTATAGAAATCGGATAAAAAGTGGAAATTTATCTTTTTTCATAGATTTTTTTGCAGATAAATAATTAGAGAAGACATAAATAGACAATTTTAGAGAAAAACCGCAAAATTAATTCCAATATGTTCTGTAAGATTATCAGTGCGTGACTGAAATATGTTAAAAATCCAATAAAAAAAATTTTGAACTCTAAATATACAATGAAATTGAAAATAAAATATATTGATGACTCGTGACAAATGATCTTTTCAAAGATGAAAAATCTTTACTCATATTATTAATCAATAGTTTCGTATTTATAGATGAGATAAAGTTTTTAATCTTTCACAAAATCAGCTGAAAATAAAATTAATTCATTGTAAGCGTAAAACTCAATGAATACTAAAGTTCACTAAAGCTGAAAAAGTTTTTTGAAAAATAATTATTTTATATTTAGATCCGAAACCAAAAAGTAATAGAAACGAAGATAATGAAGACAGAAATACTGATACATTATATGATTATAACGGAGAAGAATTACATCCGATAAATAATGATCAAAATGAAGACAATTCGCATAATATTCAAGACAGTTATGAACAGTTATTGAAGAGAAACGAAAATATTAATAGTCATAACAGGAATAACAATAACAATGACAACGAAGACTATTCACTAGATCTTCAGCGGTCCAGAAGTGTAGTCAGTAATTCTCAAGAGAGAAATTTTGGAACAATAGGTACTTCAATTTTTAGAGCTTTTCGTTTGTTCAAAACATTCAACTCCTAACAGTCTATTCGATAGATATTTATCACTTTTAACCATTAGATTCTCTGATACATCAACTTTTATCATTGTTCAGAAAAAGTTAAGATATTTATATTCACACAAAAATATTGATATTTCTAAATAGGTATTAATAATAAAATTAAACTCAAATGATTTTCTAAAATATGCTAAAAATAGCCTTCAAAATAATGCTCTGATTTATAAGATTTCACTAATTTGATCGTCGATTCAATAAGTTTTAAGGTTGAGTTCATTTCGAAGAATCATTATTGAGATAATCAGTTAATTATGAAAAAGAAAAATATTTGAATAAATTATGAATTATGAACAAACGATTAAAAACTATTTCAATATAAGTTAGATATCATTAAATCTGTTTTGAACCATGATTTATACCGAAAATTAGGTCGAAGTATATCAGGTAATATACCTCAGACATCAGGGTCTACAACAGGATCAGAGCCTAAAATAACTGATTTAAATATAAGCAATAATCCGATACAAACAGAGCCGCAGAAGAATAACAGAGTGATATCTGAAGACCTGCACAATCCTAACTTCGATGAAGCGATCGCTGCCATAATTGATGAGAACGGAGGTGTTCACCTCAATGATGGACCCGGAAGTCTGTTCAGTCTCGTGGCTCCCGAATCTCAACCCGTACAAGATGTCAATGTTTTTGTCAAACAGCTTAACACTGATTTGAGAACTAATACAAGAAGAGGTTTACCTCAGAATCAAATAGTTATTCTCAATAGAACACAATTAGTATCTCAGCCCTCATCCAGAAATACTAATCGATTCCAATCTACCCAAAGACAATCACAACAGCATTTCTTTCCTCATCATCAGGTCATTAAAAAGTTATTTTTTTTTATTCAACCTTTTCTTTAAGAAAATACCAAAACTTCTTATTTAAGTTCAGAAGAAATTTTTTTCAATTTTATTCAAGCTTTTAATGCAGAAATTTTCACAAATTTTAATCTAACTCTTATTCGCAAAATTATTTATGATAAGCATTATATAAAACAAAAGACTTTCGAGAAAATTGATTGATTCATAAAAAATTAAAATTTTAAATAGACTTAAAATAAAAACTCTTTTAGAAGAAGGCATAAAAGTAGAAAATTGTCCAGAAATACAATGTTTATATAATTTTCAATAAATTGATTCTTTTTAATGATAGGTAATATCGACGCCATTCAATGTGAGAGAGGATAGTAATCATAAACCTCCAGAACAACAAAGAACTAATGCTCGATCTCCGCGACAGAGGATTCATATCATAGTGAATAATAGAACTACTGTTCAAGAGATACCAATTGAAGATCAAATAGACTTTCAACGAATAATAAGTCCGACATCAACTAATCGATTCTCTAATCAAAGAACTATTATTGATCATCGAAGACAACTCCCGAATCCAACGACACAAACATCGAGAACAACAACTCCGACCCCAAGAGTTACAACTGAGAAAAGGGTTATTCAGGAAACAACTTATTTAACAGGAAATGAAAGACGAATAATAGGTACAAACCCAAGACATACAATCCCGAGACAAGAAGTCATTAATCCAGTAATAATTCCGGTCAGAAAAGAGACAATACCGCAGAGACCGCCTCCAAAATACCGAACACCCGAACCATTCTCTAATGCTGTTAATTGTAATCAAAGATCTTGTCGATTACCCGATTGTTTTTGCGGTGGAACTGAAATACCCGGTAATTAAAAGTTCGGAATTAATTGGGGTTCAGGTTTTAATTAATTTGTTTTGTTTTGAAAGCTGGACTACCTGTTAATCAAGTTCCGCAAATTGTTTTGATAACATTTGATGACGCGATCAATGATATAAATTGGCACATATATGAAGATATTTTCAATTCCGGTCGATCTAATCCTAATGGATGTCCGATTAGAGGCACTTTCTATGTATCACATGAATGGACAGATTATGGTCAGGTTCAGACTCTTTATTCAAGAGGTCATGAAATGGCTTCACATTCAGTCACGTAAGTCAATACATTTTCGAAATTATTTTAATCTTAACAAATACTCATAGGTAGAGAGTCCGCAAAAAGAGGCAAAAAATGAAAAACTCATAGAACAAACTCTCAAAATTTTATTAATGTTACATAAATGACGTAGATAATTTTTTGAACCCTATTGATTACAAAACTTCTTTGAATTTTAAAACAAATTAAAAAATTAAATAGATAAATGAATAATTAAGTAAATAATCAAATGAAATTATTGAATTGAATAACCATGAAATTATCTATATTATTTTCGTTCAAATTCAAACGTCTGTCGGATAAAATTAAGAAAACGTCTGAAAAAATGCATGAATGAACTTTAATATGCTTAAAGTTTAGTTTAAGTTCAGTGAAAGCACTTGAATAGCTTTTAATCCCTGACAGGTGTTTAAATGCAAAATTGAAACATTATTGATGTTACTCTTTGTAAGTTATAGCCTTAGGAATGATTTCTTTTTGCCTCTTTTTGCGGACTCTACTCATAGGTATTAATTTTAATTTTAAATATTGATTAAACAATTTTCAATTTAAACAAATTTTTGACTAAATTATTATTAATTGACTGAAAATAAATTTGGTCCTCAAATATTGATAAATTAATATAGAATTAAATTAACATAAACTGAAATTGTAATTAAGCCAAATTGAAAACAATTTTTTGAATAATGATTAATTGAGTGCAAACCAAATTATTTTATTACTATTTTTATTTTTATCTTATATTTCAATTTCTTGAAATATCAATCACTCATTTTAAGAAAATATTAATTTATTCCCTCTAAAAATATGTATACATTTATAATTCTTTGGGACTCTATTGGATCTGTTTTTACAAATATCTATTCATCAGAAGATTTTAATAATTTATCTCTGATTTCAAACTGATTCCTAGAGTGAGATATAGTTTAAGACAATACAACTCATAGAAAAATTAATATTTCTGCATAAAGATTGTAATCCTATTGTGTGAGTTCATAATAAGTTAAGAGAATAAGACCATAACTGTATTGCACTTGAAATTGTGTTGTAAAGAATGAGTGATATAAGAATGCTATATTTGATTTATAATATATTGCAACTTACTGCTTTATTTGAGTTATTTGTCTCTTTGTTCAACATTATCACCTTATTTACTACACAATTATTCACTAAGTTATCTCCTAATCAAAATCAACTACATTTTGATTATAGTTGCATTCTTAAACTTTTAAAACAGAATAAAGTATTATACTATTAATATTATAGGATTGTAGCTCTAATCAAAATACAGATGAAGCTTTTTATCGCAAATCACTGAATTCATCACTTTGAATGATGTTCGAAAGGCAATTAATCAATCTTGGTTTACGACTAGTGTGAAATAAAATGAAAATGTCACATTTCTCCTTTCGTAACTTATCCCTTTTTAACTGAATTAAAGTGCTACATTGTTAAAAACAATGCATTTTTCAGTATTTTTGAGAAATTAATTTTCTACCAAACACTTTTTGGTTAATATTTCAAGCAAAATATGGAAAAAGTTCATCTTCAATAATAAATGCCTGATCTTTATTTTAAGCAATAAGTTCACAAAAAGAGAGTTTAATAGTTCATTCTTATAATCATAAAAATAATATCTTTTCTCAATACAAAACTACAAAAGTTTAAAACCTTATCGAACGTAAGAACACATCAATATTAATATCAATGATGGAAATAATTGTAGATTTCAATTGAGAAAATATCTTATTTTCTTCATTAAAGTTCCAAATATAAAGCTCTTTTTATCAACTTATTGCTCAAAATACAGATAAAGTATTTATGAATTTTTTTTAGAAACGCTTATTGAAGATGAACTCTTTCCAAATTTCGCTTCATTATCAAAAATAAAATCCATGTTTCAGCAATTGATAACAGATAATCATTGAAACTTTTAATTCGATTTATGTATAATAAAATATAAGTAAATAGCTTATAAACTCATCAATCAAGAATGTTGAATTAATTTGAAACTAAACTTTTGAACTTTGCAGCCATAGTTTTGGTGAACGATTCAGTAAACATCAGTGGCATAAAGAGATCAATGGTCAGAGAGAAATACTCCATTTATACGGTGGCGTCAATTTAGAAGATATACGCGGAATGAGAGCTCCTTTCCTTCAAGGGGGTGGTAATAAACAGTTTGAGATGTTATTCGAAGCAAACTTCACATACGACTCAACAATGCCTGTCTTCGAGAATGACCCTCCGTTTTGGCCCTACACTCTTGACTTCGCAATTAATCACGAATGCATGATAGCTCCGTGTCCTACAAAATCATTTCCAGGTATTAATCCAGAGAACAATATTATAGCTCATGCTTTAGGCAAAAATGTTTTCAGTTAAAGTAATATATGATCTTTAATACTCATTAGATTTTAAATGTTTGAATAATTTTCACTCAAAATTAAAGATTAAAGTATGACTTTTAGAAGAATTTTGAGAGAAAATTCATAAATATTTGACTTAAAAAGTTAATAAAAAAAATTGCTTCCGTTAAATTATAAAACAATAGTGTGCTAAAGAAGATTAGAGTAATTAAAAAAGTTTTTAATATTTGTGGTATCCCTTAATTGCAAAATAGATTAAAGCTTTCTAGTTATGTAAAATTTTTAGATAATTTTCGTTTAATTTATGAAGTGTAAAACATTACCCAAAAACTGTTGACTCTAATTGCAATTGAGGTAAAGCTCGCGCTTCCCTATTATAATAAAAAGCATTTTACTGTATAATTATTAGATAAATATCGAGCTAACTATTATATTATACAAAAACTTACATAACTGAATAGCCAAACGAGCATTTGATTAAAAGTTTGATATTTTTCTACAAACTTTCTCCAGGTTTTTGGGAGATAGGAATGGTTATGTGGCAGGACTTAAAAGGTGGCAGATGTTCGATGGCTGACGCATGTTCTAATCCGACCGATGAGAACGGTGTCTATGAGATGATAATGAAGAACTTCAACCGACACTACCAATCAAATAAAGCCCCGTTTGGTCTCTACTATCACAGCGCGTGGTTTAACACAGATCACCATAAAAGAGGTTTTATACGAGTTATCGATGAGTTACTCAAGTACAAAGACGTATATTTTATGACAAAATATCAATTAATTGAATGGATTCGAAACCCAAAGTCTGTCTCTGAGTTATATAACTCGAATAGTTGGCAGTGCGAAGACATTACTGGCCGCCCACCGCCTTGTCCTCATCCGAATGTCTGTAATGTGGGCGCAAACAGTGGATCCAGATTTTTGAAGACCTGTCAGCCCTGTCCTAATACCTATCCATGGGTTGGAAACACCGGATTCGCGAAATCTTGATCTGAATTTTCGGTTATCAATTGATAACTGAATTTTAGTGATAATGTGTCAAATTTTTTTCCTTTAAGTTAATTATTGTTTTTTCATCGAAAATAATTTAAGTTATTTCGTCCTTTTTCTATTTGTTAAATGATTTGCCATAAGTTTGTTATGAAATTCGAATAAAATCAACACAAATAAGCATCATTACAATGATTATTGTTTTTTATTTCGAATTTTTTCGAACCAAAAATCTTTTCAACTTGAAAGCTATATTTTTGACGAAGATTGAAACCAATTCATACATTTTCATTATGTTAATCATAACTTAGCATTATTTTGATAAGACTGAAAATTTGATTTTTCTTTAGTTCTTTCAACTTATTGAGCTTTTTGAACCTCATGATTTATTAGTATCATAAGGATTATAAGGTTCAGAAAGTTCAATAAGTTTGAATGATCTATAGAAAAGTCAATTTTTTCAGTCTTATCAAATTGATTAAGTTCGATGAATTAATTTCATTGCGAAAAAAGATAAAATTCTAGAATCATTTCTCAGAAAAAAGAAACTATGAATTATTGAAGACGTATAAAAAATAAATTCTAATTTTTTGAAAATTAATAAATTTCGCAAAAAAAACTTTAACTAGAATATTGAGTTTCATATAAGTATTCTTTAATCAATTCAAAAGAACCATTCCTGCATAATTTTTGCCTAAATAAATAATATTAAACTACATTCTTTACTTAATTAATAAACTGCAGAATTATTATTCATGAATGAATAAAATTATTGTTTCTTATAAGATGATTCTTATTTCATATTAGTAGTAATGTTTAGATCTCAAGTTTTCCATTTCAGTTGCCTTTCAATTTCAATAATTCAACAATTCGATAATCGAAACATAACTATGATAGTGTGTTGTTAACTTTCAAAATTTTCTTATTGTCTTATGCATTCGCTATTATAGTGAAATGAACTTTTATTCTATCAATTATTCGAAAAAAAATTATTATGTAGTTTTTTAAAATTTGAACATGTGAATTGTATTTATTTATTTGCATGAGTATTACAGAGCTTGATTCAAAATTACTTGATTTCCAACATTACTTTGACTTTTGCTTTTGCTACAAAAAAATGATTATAAACTTTTAATTTCGCTTCTGCTTTCTCTTTTGAAAACAGATACAACACCGCTATTGATATATTTCAAAGCAATTTATTGCTCGAAACATCACATAAACAAAGTACATAAGTATTACAAAGAAAGTTAATTGAATATTTATCCAAAACATAGACATATAAGACATTTTCGGTACAAAACAGATATTTCTAATGATAAAATTGTCATCTTTTTATGCAATGAGAGCTTATTATGGACATGAACATGACTGAAGGCAAAAAGAAATACTAGTAATTGAATAAAGAAGTTTTGCTTGTCTAGTTTTAGAATGTCTAGTATTCTATTAATTATTCTATTGTGAATTTCTTTTATTTCTATGGTTACAGTTAAGATCATTCAACAATTCTTTCTATATTAAATTTTTATCGGAGAGGGATTTTAGCGATCTCGACATTTTAATCAGCATATATACCAGTATTTACGAAATAATAACTCAGCATACTTTATAAAATTATTCAATATTATATAATTAGAGGCCAAAAATAGTCTAAAAAATTAGAAATTTAGGAAAGGTCATGTAAAACCAACTCTTCAAAAATGTTGATTTCATAAGAATATCGTTTGAATTTGATGAGTTTTGCCTAAATTAATTTTTGACGATTTCTGGAAGTTCAACTCCTATGAAGAAAAGGGCTTAAATATTCAAAGTTTATCTAAAAAGAGTATTATATTCTTTCAAAAATTTCTCAAATAAATCAATTTTCAACTCTTGATATAGATGTAGAAGAAACCTAAGGATAGTTAGTTTTGGAAAACTTGTAGATACTTCAATTCCGATAATAAACTTGATGAGAATATTTCTAATTACCATCAACATCCTAATCAAAATCAGTTTAAAATAGATATTTATACTCAAGAGATTTAAAAAAAGACTGAAATTATCACTATTGTCAAAATTCTAATTGGAAATATCATTTATTCAGACTTTAGCATGTATTTCAAATAAAAAATGGATTAACAATGATATTCCATTGAATTGAAATAAAGAAGCATTTGGTTTCACTTTTTCTTTCGCAAAGTCAAACATCACTCATTGAAACTTTTTCCAAACCTTTCTATAAAGATTAAAAATAAATAGAATAATATATCAGTTAATAAAGAGAAAGTGTGATGACAGACAGTCAAAAAGAAACTAAAAATCTATAAATCAGTCCAAAGTTATCATGAGATACGCGTTTTATACAGCATTTTCACACTTTGAATAAAGTTGAGATAGAAAAAATTCGAATTATTTCTGTTTATGATTATTTAATGGTATTTAAAAAATATAAATATAATTAATAATCATTCTAGCCGTCATTCATGAGTTTTATTTATTTTTGCTGAATTTTAAAGGAAATTTGAAGCATAAATATTGAATTTTGATGCGAATTGAATATTAAAATAAGAGAGAGGTTAGTAATTGTAAACAAGATAAAACTTGTTATTGAGAGTACAGAATTTGAGAGAGTTTCAGTGGAAAATAAGTTTTTCAAAGGAAAATTAATAAAAACTTAATTATATGTTTGTTGTGTAAATTTATGATCGTATGAAATAATCATTCTATTTTCATAACATATTATGCATTCAAAATATCGATAATGAAAAAAGAACTTCAACAACCTCTTTCTGTTTCAATGATTATATGATAATAGAATAAATTTTGATTAAAAGTTGAAACTTTTGATTTTAACTTTACATTGAATTTGAATTAATAGAAAAAGCGATTTGAAAAAAGAATGAAAACTTATAACTTTTTATAACATTATTGAATTTTAGAGCAATCGATAAGATTTTTCCGAATATGTTACACAAAGGAAAGTAAACTTATTTCTTAAAATTTGTTTGATTTCAACCACATTTAACTATAGATTAGATCTTAAATTAAATATAAAGTTTAATTGAAGTCAAACTTTTTCTATCTAAACTAAGATCTCTTTATTTTGTAATAAAAGCTCACAAATATAATTTTTAAACCAAAAATACATTCAAATATTTTTATTCAGATACTAATATTTGCCCAGATTTTCATTGCAAACTACAGCCAACCCATGCTTTTCTGGCTTAACATTAGCTTAAGTAACCATTGCTTCGAAGTGCTTATCATAATAAAAATTATTTTTATTTAAAACCTGTTGATCTACGAACACAAATAAGTCAAAAAGAAATTCATAGTTCATAGAAAATTATTCAAAGGTGGGATATATGAAAAAATAGTTTTCATATTGAAATTAATAAATCAATGATAGGAAATGAAAGCAACATTAAAAGAGCATTCATGCGGTTGCAATTATTGTCAAAATTAATTAATAATTATATCATGTCCAAAATGTTTCCTGTATTGTGATGTTTTTTCATAGGTTTATAGCATCGTTGGTGCGCATACGGATTCCTGAAACTTTCGGTATCCAATAGTTACCTAAAAACACGACTTTTCTAAGTGAGAGACAGAGAAAATGCTGAATTAATATCAGTCTCTCGTGAAGTATAGTAAAGTAATTGCGTCCGTTATTTATTATCTAGCCGTTGACTGACTCAGAGTTAATCAACAATATAGTGATTTTAATACAAGTGCTTCTTCTCTTTATTTCAATCAATTTGTTGTAAAACAAATGAAAAAATTCCAGTTCAACCAAAGACAATTCAGTGAAAGAACTAAAGTTATAACAACTTATGTCAGAAAATAATTTATAAGACTTTTCAGCAGATTTTTCTGAAATACTTGTGTTATAAAAGTTCACAAAGTTTTAATTTAAAGGTTTTTCTTCAATTAAAATATTTTGAAAAGACTCAACCATTCATTAGAAGATAAATAATGTATAAAAGCTGTATTGTTTGCCTTATTTCCAAACTTTTTAGCATTCAAAAGAGTATTTTAATTGAAATAATTTTGTAAATATTCAATTTGTATTCAAACAGAACTTTTATTCTAAATATAAAAGTTAAATTGATTCAAATTTTTGAAGTAAAAACTTTTTACTATCAATTTCTCAAAACTCGAAAGAGTTTAAAATAGTATAAAAATTGATTTGAATTGAAAAAATCCATTTGCTTCAAAATGGAATATTTTGGTTCATTAATGAATAACATATCATCGAATCCTATTTACAACTCTTCAAAATTAAATCATTCATCACTTTCTGAAGTCGACGATATGAAAAGTGAAGTACAGTTAGGCTGTGATTCCGGTTACGGCTGTTTTATGCGATATTCACTGATATGGACAATGGCTTTATGTATCGCTTATCTTTTTGTATTTTTCATTGGCTTAGTCGGCAATGTGTCCGTCCTATGGATAATCATAACATGGAGACGAACTCATAATCTATCAGTTTTTAATTCATGTAATAAAGTATTTAATGGACTTATCGGTAATCTAGCGTTCGCTGATTTACTGGTTGTTTTATTCTGCTTACCGCCGACTCTAATCGGAAATATATTCTCACGTGAGTTATTTCTTATGGCAAAAAACTTTTTTTACTCTTTTAGAAAATGTATTTTAAAGTCAACCCATTAAAAATCCATTAAGTTTGCATTAAAGCTTTTTTGCATTTTATTGAGTTGAGACTTTGCTATAGATATAAAATAGATTGAAAGTTCTTTTTATCAAATTCTCAGTTGGTATTCATTTTTGAGTATTGAAATAAAATTCAAGTAAATGCCGGCTAACTATTTAAACATTGATTCTAAAGTTATCCTAAAAGTAAATGTCAAACTCTATTTCACACACATTTTCATTGATCGTATATTATATGTGTCTGTAGGGATTCAGTTTATAATTAAGCTCTTATATTGATATAACGTTTAATAAACTTTACTTTATATCTTTTGCATTATAAGAAAGAAGATTGAAAGTTCATTATTTGATTTGTTACTCATTGATTATCTAAAAATAGTTTTCATGAACTTTGAAGAATATAATGGTTTGTTTGTTATGTAGTGTTTAACAGAGAAAATAGCTATTCAATAACTTATCCGAATACAAGTTTATTTGTACAGTAAGATAAATGATTCCATTTTTGAAAATAAGTTTTGATAAGATATCTATATGATCGAAATTTAAATTGAATGAAACTTTTCAATTCTCAATAATACTTGTGAATAGTTCTAAAACTGAGGTACAGTCACGCCGAGAAAAGCTTGCAGATTAACTTATTATTCATTCTGATAACGCTTATCTTTCTCTGTTATCA
>JAQFXV010000247.1:0-28091 GCA_034694065.1 Camisia spinifer
GAATATTAAGTGTTGTCAATGATTGATAGGTAGTATTTGATGCAATTTAGAAGCCTTAATCGCTAACATAGATCTTTACTAAAGTTCGTCAATGGAATCTAAATAATATAATAGATATGTTAGGGAAAACTCATTAGAGGACTTCTTTACCATCCGTCTTCATGTGTTCTTTTTGCACAGACTGTTTGATTTAGAAATTACTGAATTTAAGTTATTTTAAATTTTTAAATTCAAAGTTATGTTAGGTTTGAAAAACAATTCATTCGTTTAAAAGGCATTTTCATATTTGTGCTGTAAATCAAAACTTAAAAATGGAAAATTCAATTGAATGTTAGGTTAATCGAAGTTTTGCTTTAGAAGGTAAGCCATTTCGGTGAGAATCGATTTCATTAAAATTATTTTGATGAATCGGAAGAACAATTCTTCGACATCAGAAAAATATAAAAATTTTCGGCGAATGGCCATTATTAGCATGATTAATTAATTTTTGAAAAATAGAATTATCTCTATAACCGATGAATGTCTGATTAATGACTCTTATTTCGACTTTGGTAATGCTAGATTCTACTTATCGAATGGTTATAAAGATATTTTTCAAATAAATTCGAAGAAAAACATGAATTTTTTCAGAGAGACTGCATGTAATTCAAGTTTTCAAGAATTAATTAAACATGCTAATAATGGCCATTCGCCGAAAGTTTTTATATTTTTCTGATGTCGAAGGATTGTTCTTCCGATTCATCAAAATAATTTTAGTGAAATCGATTCTCACCGAAATGGCTTACCTTCTTAGTGTCCGACAAAATATGTTTATATTAATCAATGCTATTAATAATTATTGATATATATATTGAAATATTAATAATCATTGATATTAATAATTGAAGCTAAACTCATTTGTTTGCACTTAATTTTATTATGATTTTCATTTAGCTCTAACTTATACTAAACCATTCTCTATCAACTTCAGTGGCGTAGCCAGGATTTCTAGGTAAGGATAAAAAATTAAATTTCCAAAATTGAGGTATGCGCATGACAACATTTCAAACTATAGTTTCTAAATTTTTTTCTAAATTCACTTTACAGAGTATGCTTTTGTAATTTTCTTTAAAATTTAATTATTTTGCATTTTTTGTGTTGAAATTCATAAATTGATATAAATTAAGCAGAAATATTCATCAAAATATGGACTACCGATAAAATGAATTGATTGATAATGAACTAATTGAGAAAATAGCTAAATATTCAATTATTGAATCAATATATTTATCAGTATTTATTGAGTATTTTAGTTCAAATTTTCTATGATTTTTTCTTTAATTGCTCTACAAATTTATTTCATAAGATATTCTGAAAAATTATAGAGAAATAATTGAACTTTTTATGATTCAACAGAAATTAAAATTCTATAAAATTATCTCTTCTAAAGCTTTATGTGAATTATTAAACTTCTATTAAAATCGATTTTTCATAAGACGACCTTCGTTTCGATGAATTATTATTTCTTTAAACATCAAAAAGACTAATTTAAAATCTTGAATTGAGGCCAAATTTAAAAACTAAATCAGAACCTTGAAAGTGAATATTAGATGAAAACATCAAATTTTTGGATACTATGATTTGAATAACAGATTAAACCTTTACATTTATGAGAATTTAGTTTTTCAATGACAAGAGACATCCGATAAGTTCATTATCAATATCAAGGTTTACTTGTTTGTCATTTTGAAGTTTAGGCTATTGAGAAATGTCTTTCGAAGATTACTTAACTTTGAAAACTCCCTATTTTTTTAATATGGTCTAATTTAAAAAATAAAACTATTTCATTTATAGACTAAATTTGATTTAGAAATCAATAATAATTTTATTTATCTTAATTTCAATCAATATTCGAATTATTAATTACCAATTGGATAAAGTGTTTCAGTAATGTTACAGTATTGGAAATGAGATAATATTACTTTTTCTGCAAAATATAAGTTCCCGATCAATTAGATTAAAGACACAATTTTTGAAATTGAAGAAAAAGACCTAATTTCGATTGGTGTGATAGCATATGCAATGAACTGATGATTGATTATTACATTTAATAAGTTATCGCTCAACTTAATAACTTATGTTAAAGATACTGTACTCTTAAAAGTAAAACTCATGGCCCACTTTTGAACCTTTCCCCATAAAAAATCTTTAAACTATTTTTAAAACAGAAGTTTAAAACGATTTTGAGTCCTAAATTCGATCGTTAACTGAATTTGAATATTGTGTGCTAATTATGATTTATATTTAACATTTTGATTGAAATTTTCTAATTTGTTGAATAAATTGAAGATTGATTTTTAGTTGAGTAAAAATAATATGGAAACTAAAATTGTAATTTAGATAAAGCGATTAAATTATAGTGAGTTGTACTGAGCTTTACAAAGGCATAGAAAAGCTTATCAAGTTATCAAAGATGTCTAGACTTTGAATGCATTAATCCTGGCCTCGAAGTCATTAACTGTTTGAAGGAAATCGCAATCAAAACAATTCCTCAAAGTGTAGGCCTTGTGTTTTTTCACACAAGACTGTATTTGAACAAATTTGAACAATTTTGTTAAGTAAGTGCATTAATACAAGTTTTGCATATACACAAAGAAAGGGTTATAGAATATTCTGGATTAAGGTCTAAACGCTGGCCAGACTTTGAATTAGAAAAAATTTACCCCTACATTGATTTATTGTAATAACAGTAAAGTTATATTTGTAACATGTCAATAGTGAAAATATTTTTTATAGCCTTTTAAGTTGCGTAAAACTAACTCTCATTCGAAGGTGAGGTTCTTTGCTTAGTGTAAGCCTTAGATGGAAATAGAATTTGATAAATCGAACCAAAGAATGACATAATTGCACAAAAATCAAAGGGTTAGACTTGAGATTCGTGTAGATGTCATCCATCAAACATTGCCAGATGTTAGTTAGGAAGTCAAAGATGAAGCAGACAGTATGGCTGCATATATGTTACTTTTGTTACTTCACTTTAATCAATTGTTTCAGTAAAATAAATAGAAAATTTCTGTTCCTTTTCCTCGTCTGTTCATTATTTGTTGTTTGTGTTAATTGTGATTATAAGCGATCGTTTAATTGCAAGAAAAATTATCTTAAATATGACGAGAATCATACGGCTTGCAAAAAACCAAATAATCACTGCTCTGTAATAAAAGTAAGTTTGATTTATCATAATTCCTATGAATCAAGGCTTAAGCCATTACAAGTTGAATAATTTTTTATTTTCATTATAAATTTGTAGTCAGGAGTTAGTAGTTATGACATCGCAACTATCATTTCAGCTCATAATAAGCTGAGGAATACAATCGCGAGTGGAAATGAAACATATAATGGATTTCCTTCATCTGCAAACATGATTTTGTTGGAATGGGATAACGAATTGGCAGCAATAGCACAATCACACGCTTCACAATGCGATTTTGAACATGACTGCTATCAGTGCAGAAGAACAGGTAACTTATTATTGATTTCTAATGCAATCTAATCGCAATTTTTTTACTTTAGACAACTATGAAGTGGTTGGTCAGAACTTATTTTTATATCGCACTTCACGTCCAACTTTACGTACGAGATGGCATTATGTGATTCAGTTATGGTATGACGAACTCAAGATCGCTCCCAAAAGTATTGTTAGACAGTTTCAGGCCAGTCAACTAAATATCGGGCATTTCACACAAGTGAGTCTAACTATAAGTTTTATTATAACCAAATTTTGGCCTATTATTATATTAATCGAAAACATTGTTTCAAAAATTATATCAGCTTCAGATTTCATGAAATTGTCACAAAAAATTTCTTATCTCAATACAGTTTCAATAGAATTTCTTTTTGATAAAGTAGATAAAATAGCGTAACTGTAAACGCATTCATAGTTATGACATTAGAAAGCTATAAATTTCACTTAAAAGAGCAAAGAGTTGTGAAATTCATACTTCAAGATTAGAGACCTTAAAACAGGTTTAATTATTTTAGTTGCTATGCTTAACAAAAACGCTAATGAATATGACAGTTCACGTTAATATTCAAACTGTCTCCTAATATTGAGAGATGTGACCCTCAAGTTTACTTCTCATCTAGCATTAAGTCATTGCTGAGAAACTTATACTGGTTTTTAATCAATTGGAATAGTTTTTCAATCTAACCAACTGCAAAACTTGAACAAAAATTATAAATTTTGTGATTCTTTTCGAGATATTTTATTAAAAGATCTAATATTGAAGGATAAATTTTAGTAATCAATTACTTAAGGAATTTATTTCAGTAGGAATATTAATTAATTTAAAATTGACATTAAGAATAATAACACGATTACACGTTTCTCAAGAAAATTTTTAGAAGGCTTTTTCGGAGTTAGTAAAAAGGAATTTGGAAATCGTAATATTATTTCTTACTTTGCACTGACTGCTCAAATGCATGGCTAATTATGGATATTTCTATTGAAAAGTTAATGCTAATTTAAATCATTGTAACATAAGTATATGATTATTCCTTTCAGGATGCAAAATATCATTTCATGAGCATTAGCTGTTCGAAAGCTTGATTAAGTTAGTAAGGTCGCTTTAAAAGGAATATTTTGCATACTTGATCAAGTAAATGTATCATTCAAACTATTGTTCAAACAAAGTTACTTACTTGATGCTAACTTATTGGTAGATAAAATGCGAACGGAGTATCTGAAAACTTGACTTTTGATGTAATGAAAATTAAGTCACAGAACACATTTTTCATGTTTATTTAGTTTATAATAAAAACGTATAGACTTTAGTTCGATTGATCAATCAATCTATCTTTGGGTGATTTAGGTTAAATTTTATTCTAATTTTATACTCTAGTGCTGTAAAAGAACAGCATATTTATCTCTCATATACCATTATAAGAATTTTTGAAGTCTTGGGAGATTTTTTTCATTATATATCATTTTCGTAAATCTGATTCATTTGAATAGATGAAAAGATAAAGTATCACTCAAATAGTGGTAAAGATCTGAGATAAGCATTAAATAATTTTAGTAATTCAATAACATTTTGAGTGTCATTTACTTTCAGCCCAGTAACTGACGAAAGAGAGAGTTAAAGAGCAATTCAATAAAGAAATTATATTATTGAGTAAATTGAGTTAATACCTCATCATCTATAATAGAGTAAAACACGATGTTATGACACAACAAATTTAATAATGTTTATTAAAACATCTTTTAAATAAAGGTTATCAACTAATTTTCTTAACCTTCAACAATGGATGCACAGAAGCGCGCTCTGAGCTTAAGCAAGCTTTGATCCCTTTGAAAATCTTATCATTTCCATTTGGTTGAAGCTCGAGCTTGAATAGCAGCCCAAAGAAGTGCTGCTCGAACAACATTGCACTTTAATCATAGCAAAATTGTTGACAAATTAAAATTTGCTTAATATTTACTGTTAATTCCTAAAAGAATTGTTAAATAACTTCATTTTGATCTATTAATTGAAAAAATGATTTGAACAAAATAAATATAAATTTGATCTAATATTTCACTCTATATTAACAGATTGTTTGGGCCAATACAAGTAGAATTGGATGTGGATTTGTTGCTCACTCAGTCTCGAACTCAGTTTACAAAGTGGCACATCTATACACCTGTAATTACGCTCCGGGTGGTAATTATATAGGTCTTCAAACCTACCAAGTCGGTCCGCCAGCGAGTCAGTGTCCACGGAATGCGAAGCCATCGTCTCATTATAAGGCTCTCTGTAAAGTATACAAACAGACAAAAATTGGAAAAGAGAAGGGAATCATAAAGAAGGTATGATTGAGAAAAGAGAACCAAAAATCGATGAAATTCTTGATTAAATTTCCTACAAGTGATCACGTATTATGTGGCGATTCATACGATTTAGTAACATATCTATTCTATTTTATCTGATAGAAAGTGCATCGTCTTCAGCATCACAATCATAGAACTGATAGAAAGAGAATTATATTGAAAAAAGTATCTCAAAGTCGTCGACATAGATATTATTCACGTTATTATAAGGGAAAGTCTAGAGAAAAGATAAATTTTGTTTAATATGCAGTACAACTATTCTGGTCAACAGAATTCATTTCTATCATCAGTAAGTAATTAAAAAAATTTTTAATTAATAAGTGATTCGTTGATGACTTGAACTGCTCTCGACTTTATAGTTAGAATTCGAATATATTATTATATTCGCTGACATATAGTGAGAAAACTTAGAATTTATTTGAGCTGAAGCTCGCAATAGAATTGGTTTATTGTTATGTTTGATTCTAAAAGCAATAGAATCTTTAGAGATATATCTATATATTGTTAGTAATGTAAGGCTATAGTATATATTGTGGTGCATTAGCTAGAATTGGCAGAATAGCTTCACTCAGCGAATTGCTATCACTTGAATCTTATACTCTTAACTTTTTTTCTCATCCTTTCTATTGTGCAGATTCTCGTTTCTACTCCTAATTCAAGAATTCAAGATGTGTTCCGTTTCGCAAACTTGAAAGATTGAACGCTTCCATCGTTTCGTTTGCTTTTACATAACATCTCTAGCATCGCATCTCATGTCTAAACTTCAGTTGGCGTCGCATCAAATTCATTGATTTTTGCGTCACAGAGAGTAAAACAAGTAGAAGCTGAGGCTCGGCTGTCATCTGCTTGAAATTTCCCATTTTTCAAAAGCCATTCATTGGTTTCTCCTATAAACCTAAAATGTCACTACAAATTTTCATCTCAAATTCTTACTTTACTCACCCTTTTCTGCATTTTCAGACTTCTTTCTTCCTAACTTTCTCTCTACTTCTATCTCGCATTTAATTGTTTACTTTCTATCTTTGTCTCGCTATTTAACTCTTATTCAGCGATAGTTTTATAACTATTGTTTGCGCATTGAATTTAATTTTTTATATTCTGATACTTTATTTTTTATTTTCAATAATAGTATTTAATTATTATTTTTCACATTATAATTCAATCAGCAAAAAAGATATATCAATAATTAGTACTTAATATACAAAAAGAAAACTTTTTTCCATTCAATAAATTTCTGAACTTAAAACGATCCTAAAGTATACATCAAATTGACATGAAAACAATTAACTTAATTGATTGACAAATTGAATAAATCTAGTATTGAATTTCTTCTATAAATCTTCTGAATTGATTTGAATTTAATTAAACAATTATTGATTGCATTAGAAATGAACTAAAACTTTAAATGATTCTCAATTGTCAAACTTCAAGTTTTGAATGCAGTTTTGATTGTTGATTAACTTAATCTTTGACTCAACATATATACTAACTAATAGTCTTCACTTAATAATATGAGTTCTTATTTATCAAGTATTGTAAGTTCAATAAGTTGTTGGTCACACTTTCAGTCGAGCCATTAATTTATATTAAAGAATATCAGATTATTTTTGGATCGGAAATTCTTCGAATTCTATTATAAGATGGTTTTTACTTTGATTTAAAGTTACTCCAGAATCAAATTAAATTAGTTATTAAGAAACTCATATTAAAAAGAGAAGAATATAAATAATTTATAGAATAATACAGGTATGGATTTCTTGAAAGTCTGAAATTTGGAACCGATCGGGAGCTTATATGCGATTGTTTTCAAAGACTTGAAATGATAGTTATGTATAATTTATTTATAATATTTACAAGAATGAATGGAAAGAATGTTTAAAATATTTGGGGTGATATGTTTGCCTTACTATCGACATGTGGCAAATATGAATTATGGTGATGATGATGTCCACCATTGGAATGATTGGCTCCCATTAAGAAGTTAGTGCTAAGACACGTCGGTGCGATCCCCTGATGAGACATTGCTACGAGACCAGCGCTTAACTTATGCGATGATAGATGAGGACTGGATGTCACCACTGGACTCGGAGTTATCCATTTGGGTATTGATGTTGGTATCGGTGATTGTGGTATCACTGCTGATGGTAAGTTTGCTGCACTTGGACTGCTTATCTTGCCTGCAATTAAGTGTATTTTTTAGAATCAACGCAACACTATTTCGAATCTAATGACAAATTTCCTGACTATAGATTAAGCTTTTGTTTACTCAGTCATATGAATATGTTCTCATTTGTTAAATTAGTTCAAAATTTTCAATACATTCCAAAAATGCATTTTAATTTTTCTCAAATGTTCATTCATTCAGCACTTTAGAACTTTTGTTTCAACACTTTATCTGAATTTTTATTATTGAATATTCTCGAGATAATTAGATTTCAATTTAAACACTAAATTCGATTATATTTTAGATAAGAACAAAATTGATATTTATCGAAATAAGGAAATGGTTGAAAATTAAATTTTTTAAACTTTTGTGAAAATGTCGGAATAATTGACAATAAATGATTGAACAAAAACACATATTGAAGAATTATTTATACAAAAAATGCTCAATTAAGTTCACTTCGATCAACAATCGAACTAAGACTGCTATCAATGCAAACAATCTTTATGAATACTTCAATATTTTTTGCCAAATGGAGGATAAGATAGAGATTAACATCCTTTGGAATTTTGAGAAATTTGGAAAATTCTCAATCAATTAAAAAGGCGAAATTTGATATATTTATTTAGGCAAACTTTTGAGAACCATTTTTATTTTTGTTCTAAATCACTATATTTTGAGGGATTTTAGTAAAAATATTCTGCAGAAATACTCGAAATGTGTATTTTTGAAATCGTAAATTTTCTAGAAAAAAATCAATCGAGTTTTAAAACGGGGAAAATCCAGATCTAACCATCTTTGGATTATAAGGCTATAGCAATTATTAATTTATCTCAATATTCAGCTAATTATATTTGAAAAATGAACATTTCTTCCAACATATTTAATATGTTAAAAATTTATGGTTTGAACTTTCGAAACCAAAGATCTTTTTGAATTTAAGTTTAAACATAGTCTTAGAAATACTATCAGAAAAAACTTTCTCATTTTGTTGATCTACCACTTTATAAATTAGAGCCCAGAGGAACACGTTTCGAAGTCTAGTCTTGAATTAGTGTTTAAGAAGTGAATCGAGAGATGTGACAATTTTATGAGATTAGGCTAAAGTTACTTTGCAGTGAAGTTACTCTCAGATGTATTGACTCATTAAAATCACTATCGATTTTATAAAGAATACAACTTTTTTCGAATAACCAATGATTATATTCACTGTCTGTTTCATGAATACAATTACATGAAAGAAAAGAAGAACGTCATAAATACGGATGTCTGCGGACACATCCATTCAAACATAAAACTATGGTTTTTAGCAAAAGCTTTCTTATTAAATTTGTGAACTTTAAATAAATTTTAAAAATATTGGGATTTCCTTTCAAAAATTCGATAAACATTAAAAATCTTGAAGACTATAAAAAATTCTTTGAGAAAACAGACTCTCTGATAATTTGAATGAATGATTAGTAGCTATTTGTGATGAAATTAAATTATTAAATATATTAAGTTTGAGTTAAGTATAAACTTAATTAAGATGAAAAACTGTAGAAAGTGTTTGGTTTCTTAATGAAATAAGAGTTGAACTGAGATTGAAATATACAGGTATTAATTTAGTTAAATTGTTGAAAATAAAATAGACTATTTATAAAAGTGGTGGAATTTGATGTATTAAACAAGTGCTCCGATTTTGTTATCTGTAATGTGTGCGGAATCCCTATGCATGTAATAGTCTCTCATTAAACTCATAAATTGAATTAACAAATAGTAAACTTGCATAAAAAAGTAGCAAAAGCTAAATAGCATTTAAGTTAAGCATTGCTATTAAACAATTTTTTGTTGTTTTTTCGTAATAATTATTTGAGTTTGCGATTGTAGTTAAAGCTAATTATGTAGACAATGATTTATACAAACAGAGGCGTAACTAAAGCAAAATTAAATGTATAAATATATAAAGTCAGAGAGAAAGTAATTTACTATTGCTAAACATTGTCTAATTTGCGATTTACTGTAAATTAACCATTAAGACAAATAAAGTTTTGTCTAAATTGCTTTTCTACTAAACAATCTCTATAATGTCTTAGTCTCTGAGTCTGTAGTGAAACACTTCTTTAATAAGGAGCAAAAACAAAAATATATTTGAGTGAAAGAGTAATATATGTTTCACATGCAAGACTTGCGAGTTTTATCGTTGATTACTTAGAAAAGGCTCGACACACAACAGACACACTACAAATGCAATGCGATGTCCCGAGCGTTCAATTCGCTAAATGCTTTCTGGCCCTTATGCTAGCATTGCTTCAGTTTCTGTTACAGCCATTTGTTTCCATTAATGTCATCCATACAGAAGACACCCTTAACTGACGCTAATGATTATTGTCTTTACTCAAAGCACACAAAACTCCAATCCTTTAGCTAAAAATATTATATATGATAAGCTTGTGCTCATGTAATGGTCATTGAATTGTAAAAATTACTTCTTTTTGCTCCAAATAGACTTCTATTTACTATTATTTTTTAATTCAATTTTTCGTGATTAATTGTTTTAATTTTGTTGAAAAAAATCGATCAACTAATTGCTTCTTTTTGCAGAAAATTTATATTCCAGATAACTATGGAGTGACTACTTTATTATTTCACACTGTAATCATCATAGCTTTTTACTATAGGTTTAACTCAATCGCAACTCAAATAGTCTTCTGATCATTTGATTGAATATATTATATAATTTTAAAGTGGGTAACTTATAAAGAAAAAGTTTCTGAAAATGAAGACATATTTTCTACAAATAAATTACACCAATTAAACTGACTTGTTTTGGAGCGGATATCGATTACATTTGTGGTTCTTGTTATTTCAAATTGCTCTTTTTCGAATTTGATTCAACAAATTTTTCTCATCAATAAAACTCAATTTTATTGGATTTGTTGTTTTATGCAAAGTATTTCATTAAAGAGTGAGTTATGATAAGAACCAAAATATTATAAGAATAACCATCAGATCTAATATCAACTGAAAATTTGGAATACTTGCTAATTCTGGCAGAAAAAAGTTGTAGTTATAAATTTATGGCATAAAAAATAATGCAATTTTATTTAATCACAGAGTGATTAGAGATAATGCATTTGATGTAAGCTTAATAAATGAAAAACTCTCATCTAATTTGAGTTCTTATCTAAACTTTATGCAAATAGATTCAAAAATAATTTTAAAATCTCAGAGAAAATGATTAAATAGAAAAATTGATGTAAAGCATAAATATAAAAGATGCAAATATAATACCATTCATTATCTTTTCAGTATTGGCTTTGATCTCTTTAGCTGATGGTGTATTTTGTTGATGAAGTTGTTGCTGAGCCACTGCTGAATTGCTTGAATCTGCTTTATGGCTGTTTTGCTGGCTTGCATTCCCAGCATTTTCTAAATTACTTGAAGATTGATTATTACCGCCGGCATTAACATTATTTGTACTGCCGTTACTACTATTGTTCCCATTTTGACTATTACTCGAATTGCTTGAGTTTGAGTTCTGACCCGACGATTTTTGTTGATTAAGCCTTTCTTGTTTGCGAAACTTCGCGCGTCTGTTCTGGAACCAAACCTTTGTGAAAACGAAATTCATTTTCAAGTAATTTATCTCAAATTTTAGAGTAAACAATCGTTGAAGCTTTTATAAAAATTGGATGAAAGAAAAATTTTAAATATTGAAAGCGTTTTATCACACCTTAATTGTTTATCATATATTTTTTATTGCTATTTAATGCCCAATCAGATGAATTTTATTGAAGCTCTAATTAAATAGTTATTAAGTTAGAATACTTTTCTTATTGTTTGTCTATTCATATAATATAAATACAATCTGAGTATTCTTTTTCTGCTATAGGGTTGGCTCATAAGGAATCTTTGCTTTACTACTTAATTGGATTACTACTTAATTTCATTGCGACCAATTACCGAAGTGAGGCCATAGGTCAAGACACCGACTAATAAGTTGAAATTTTGTAAACACAATAAATACAACAAAAAATAACAATATTTCTTCAAAACTGAGTAAAAATTGGAAGCTTATGTTCGAAAAGATAGTGAATTTGAAAGTGAAAGTTTCAATTACATTAGGGTTAAGCTCACAAATCAGTCCTAACTATAGATAAATGGTAGTCATACTGATGAGTTAGTATAGTAAGAAAAGGACTATCATTCATAAAATAATAATAATAATAATAAGAGAACTAATGGTTTTGAATGCAGACTAAAAGTTGTAACAAAGAAAAAGTGGCTTTAAGGCATTGTGAATACTTAAACGGGAAAACGAAGCGAATTGAGAGTTGAAAGTGACGCTCAAATTTAGCGTGACGCCCAACTTCTCTCCCCATTTAGTTCGATGTATATAATACTCTAATAGTACTATAGATTCAAATTAAGACCTATATATCTCATCATCATTTCTGTAAACACATCAACTTTTTCACTTTTCTCATTTTATTTCTCCAAAATTCATTCGACTTCTCTTGACATCTAATGCATGGTTTTATTCTGTCTCTTGAATAAGTTTCTAATTTAAGTTTAGAGCAAAACTCTGCAGCGATACAGACATTCACTTCTACAGTAGAATTATTTATACTATTTTTTATTGAAAAATATTCTTGATTTAGTTATCGAAAAAATGATAGATTATGGCATATGTGTAACGCCTTTATTCAATTGTATTGATATGTTGATTATCAGTGTTATATTTTCTATAAATATCAAGCTGTCCACCTGTTCCCGCCTGACATGATCTAAAATCCTTAGCTAATCCACCGCAAGGCCTGTTTTCCGAACCAGTAGTTACTGTGTTAAAAATTCATTTATGCCGCTGTTTGCAAAATAATAATCACTGTTTTATGAAGTGCAATAGTTTATTGTGTGCATTGTATTAAGCATTCCTCATACACTTTGCTAAGCAGTACCAAATAATAAGAGTAAATCCCCTTTACAAACAAGGAATATTATGGTAGAGCGCCCACAATTGGCCCTATAGTTTCGTTGGACATCATATACTCTTACTTTACAGAAACACATACTGTATAGCATGTATAGCATGCATGTTCTCCACACACAATAAGACCATCTGCCAGACTGATCAACTTGTGCAGTGCCGAACAGAACTCTAAGATCAACACAATCCGCTCCCGTCTCTATATTTATATTTGGCTTTCACTTCACTGTATGTTCAAATCGATTGAATCAATGGGTTTCATGTCTTTTTCAGTGGAGGTATTGCTACAAATTATGCTATTTTTCCCTTTATTAATATTCCCTGAATTATCCAAAACTTAAGTGAAAAGTAACTCAAAAAATAAAATTTATATCTTTGAGTATAATGTTGTTTAACTTACTTAAAGTATTGAGTATTAGATTATTTTCTATAGATGTAAGAAAATATTGAATATTTCAATTCAATATAAGAGAGGAGAGAGAGAGAGAGAGAGAGAGAGAGAGAGAGAGAGAGAGAGAGAGAGAGAGAGAGTAAAAGATAAGGCTCCCTAAAACATACTTCACTGCATAGCACTTGCTTTCATTGCATAGCATTTTATTTAGAATAAAATCAATTTTAAGAAAAAAACTTCAATGATTTTATCACTTTCAATAGTATTAAATATTGAATTTTATGATAGACTGATTGCATTCCCAAAGTGGTGATAATGAAGAATAAATAGTTGTTTGATTTATTCTATTTTAAAAAATGTGAGTGCAATCAAATTAAGCGTATAAAGTGACTCAATTTATGTGCACGTGTTGGACACGCATCACATGCGACAAAAAATGAATGCACTTTCACTGAACAATGGAGATGAAAAAGTACTTTTAGACAAAATACATGCTCTACTCTATAGTATAAATAAGATTAAAGTAACTTTAATGTCAAAATATGACCGCCCACTCTATTGCATAACATATTAAACTTGTAGAAAATACGCACCTGTAAGCAAAGCATTAGTTATTCATTTTATTTTCGACATTATAAGTTCACGTGTTTTACTTAATCGACCAGAATATCAAAATTGAATGCTTTTTCAAATCTTATCCCAAATTGATTAATAGGACTCAATGAAAGTTTAACAAAAGCCAAATAAAGTATGAGGTTATGATCTTATAGTATTTTATTACTTTAGGCTTAATTTAATAAAAATTTTGTTAAATTTATTTATCATACTTATGAAGCAGTCTTTGCCAAAGGTCTGTTGTTCTTACGTTAGAGGGTTGAGACCCATATTCTTTTTCTTAAATCAATGGGTAGTCAAAACTGAACTGAATTTTTGAGAGATTGTAATCAAATTTCATATTTTTTGGGTAAAACCTCATGAAAAATATATAATTTAGCCCATAATGGGTTTATTTAGCAAAAGACAAAAATAAGATGAAAAGAAACTGAAAAATTGGTCCGATACAGACTTTGCTAATTTTGCTTAAATTTTGAAACTTTTTTGCCTTGCTACTTTTAAATCTGAAAATCGAGATGAGAATCAATGATTTCTTAAAACTTGAAATGGGTTTAACCCCCTCCTAACACCTTACTTGGAAAAGACTGTTTTTCAAGTCAATATATTAAAAAAGAGATGAACATTAAATAGTGAACACCTGCAAAAGATCATGAGCTCTAAAAATGATGTGATGATTATGAGAGATAAAGCTTTATTGTTTTAAAAGTTAACTTTTTCTATAAATAATTTCAGTCAATTTATCAAAAAATTAGGAAAAAAGCTAACTTAGAATTGAAAATTGTAATTATATTCTAAATATTTTTATCTCTTTTCCAGTGGTTTTTTCATTTAAGTAATGATTTTATACATTAGAGAAACCATTAAAAATGACTCTATTTATCAAATGAAGAAGTGAACAGTTAGTTTGGCATTATATGAAGTGCTATTATATGGCATATGCATTATGAGTACAGCCAACACAACTTCATTCATTTCATATTGTGTGCGATGAAAAAAGTGCACTGACTCTCACTTTGATTATAATAAGTGCCTTCAATGAATGCTTTCGAATATGCTCTCAAATATGAGACAAGTTCGGGGTTTATAGTTGTTTAAGTATATGTTACTCGTCTCTCTCCATCTCTCTTAGTGCTCACTCTCTCCTCTCTACTCTCTCTCTCTCTCTCTCTCTCTCTCTCTCTCTCTCTCTCTCTCTCTCTCTTCTGCCAAAATTGAAATATAGTTCAACAATATATATATGCATTACTAGTACTATCGTTTTGAAGGGATGGAACACATAAATAGTAAGACACAGTTGGGGTGCCTTTAATTCATACGATTCACTTGTGCTCTGCTATGACCACAATCACAATACAAGAATAACAATACAGAATTGTATAAATATATAATGATGAAGATGGAAGAGAGTGTGAAATGAGCATCACATCTGATTTCCATTTCCTGATCGCTTATTTATAGGTATAACCAATTCATGTGTTAGCCCTCAAATATTTTAATAGAAATGGCAGATGCCATCTGACCAATACTTCAAACAACAATTATTATTGTTATTGATATTTTTCGTTCTCCAGAATCACTTAGTATAACATTAGGTCATTTTGCAGATAACACTTATGTCCTATGCATTATCATAATTACATCAGGACATGAATTATAGCTTATTTGTCATCTTTTAACTGTTATGCAATAATTTAGACCTAATAAGAGAATTGCAATAAATTATAAATTTAGTGAAAATAAACTTAATATTCTTATGTATTATCATCTATACAAGTATGTGATCAATATTCATATGACTTAACTATTAATTGATTGAACAAAGACTGCTTTTCCATTCAACGAACTCTTCGATTCTTAATTGCAAAAAAGAGTATAAATGAACATAAAGTTAAGCGCAAGTATGGATATTATCTATGGATAATAACTTTGCTTTCATAGATTAACTTGAAAGCTATTTTCTAAACAAATGAATATTAGTTCATAGCTTTTTGCGTAATTAGTATTTCTTTAAAACGCTTAAAAAATATAATCAAACATAACTCAGACTATTATTTATACTCAGAATTCATAATATGCAGCATAACTTATCATGTTTTTCATTGAAAAAGTTATAATTATCTCATTAAATAAATGATTCTCTTCTCAGTAAAAAATTAAAGTATGTTTTTTGCAGTGGCAATAATTTAAAACATTTCTGTTCCAGACAAGAGTTTATGTTCAATTTTATTGATCTGATTGCAATCAAGTTTCAAATCAAATTCAATTCAGAAAATATGCTTTGAGGGCATTGTTTAGAATAAGAAAATTGTTGTAATAAGGATTGAAATATTTTGATTTTCAAGCAATAAACTATTTTATAAATGCAATGAATTGAGATTCAAATCAATTGTTTATATTTGTCTAAATAAATAAGTTTTTGAATTAACAATCATAAGAATTTTTCATAACTTATCAGTAAGTTTATTACAATTTAACAGTAAAGTTACTTGATTTGAATGTCGTATCGATAGTGAACTTAAATCTGAAGAATGAGTGCTTTAAATTATTTGGATTTTTTAGTTAAACTCTCATTCCCTTTGAGTTAAAACATTAGCGTTGAATCTAATAATAATTGAAGAATGATATTCTCCATCAAATAAAATACATCATGTGATACATGAGATAAAAATGATAATAGCGATGATCAAGATCTAAAACAACAATAATAAATAATGGTTGGGATGCAACCGATTACAGATTGGATCAGTTGGATTATAACAATGCAAGACATAGGAGTTTATGTTTGACGACACGTGTCCTACTTTGCCATTTCCGATCAGGTCGTGTGTTGTGTCGGAACTGTTGTGTCCCGACTTTAGTCCCAATACACAACACGTGACGACAAGACTAGGAAACAAGCAATCATATAATGAATGGGTTTATGTTATAATGTAATGTCACTAATATTTTACTACATATTTCCCGATAAACAATTCAATACAATGCTATTTTGATGGTGATAAAGACGCGTGTCTGTGGGCTTGATAGCGATTTTGGGATTTCGGTCCAACATCTGGACAAATATGTATTTCTAAAGTCTTACCTGAACTCTGGCTTCTGTGAGATCTGTTTTCATTGCAATTTCTTCGCGTGTATATATGTCCGGATAGTGTGTCTCTTGAAAAGCTCTCTCGAGTTCTTTTAATTGAGCTGAAGTAAAAGTTGTTCTTATTCTACGCTGTTTTCGTTTTTCTGTTAACATCCCATCGTGTCCGGGGGTATACATTTTGTAAGGCAAACCTGATTCAAAAGGCTTTAAATTAGTCTAGAATTCAATTAAAAGTTTCAACAGTTTCAATCAAATCTTCATATAAAAACCCCAAAGCATAGGTATTCTACATATCATTAAGTTAGGTATAAATGCAAATAAATTCGTAACTTTTTATGTAATGACCAGAATCTGCTAATGATCTTTGCCATTGTGTTTGTTTTAAGTTTTGGATCAATACGTCTGAAAATTCTTCGGTTTGGCTTAAGGTTAGATCTGAAAAAAGGTTTTCGTTTAATAAAAAAAATTGTTTTGCTCTGAAAAAAAGAAATGTATTTTTGCATTTATGCAAATAATTGAAAAAATAGATACGCAAATAGAATATAGGATTGAATGGTAAATAAAATTGATATCATGAAAAATTAATGGTTAATGAAAATAAATTTAATTATTGCTTTTGTTTCTTGACTACTAATTGGATAAGAGAGCAGTTGCGAAAATAAAAAGATTTGTCGGTTATTAACCAATTAAGTGGTATCGTATTCAAGACTATCATTGATTGATAAGTATGAAAAATGAGAAAATATCGGTTTGAGGAGGGATTGAAGGGAAAGTGAAATATAAGTAATATATTATATAGAGAAGCAGAAAAGGAAAAGAAAATATGAATTGGATTGCGTCAAATGTAATTCACTTGTGTATGTAATCTAATGTTATGTTATGGTTGGTGTAAAAGCTAAACCAAATAAATGTGAAGCAGTTCGGAAATCAGGTTAAGTCGAATGACGCCCAAAAAGATGCCTTTTGGAGGTCTGAGTTATGCGTAAGCTTTGGTGCCAAACCAGTCAATACATTTATGAAAGGAGAAACACCATAAACAACAAGATTATTCACAATAAACTGACTCTCGGTATTAAATGATTTAATTCTCGCGATTGCGGTCGCATCAGCGCTAAAGATAACTTTGTTAGTGTGTCTGCGATATGGGGTTCGAATCAATTGAGATCCCCATACATTTGCAGTTCCCAAAACTTGATTTAAGTGAAAGCTAAGACTGACTTACTCTGCAATCCCATCGAAGACGGAAAGACGGAAGGTGTGCCACTGACTTGATGGTGATGATCATTGTGTCCTCTCGTCATTCTTGAACCAGTGATCATCGCTCCTGAAGATGACACAGGTGTCGGTCTCATCTGCATCGGTGCCGCTGCTGTTGGATATCTTGGATATTGTGGTGAAATTTGTGAACATTGACCACTTAGGTCTGGATAAGAACATGCTAATTGACACGATGATAATCCTGACGGATCCATCGACGATAATGAGCAGGCAGTGTCAAAGCCTTGATTAAGATAGGAATAATCCATTTTGTATTTAGTAGTTGTATGTGTTGGTGAATTGGATCAAATCGTTTTAGTGATGATCAAATAAAATATAACTTAATAAGTGAAAATTTTATATATATCTATATATCGTAAGTCACTCTTTGTTCTAAGTGCTAACTGAGTTGTGTTGTGCACTATAAGTTTGGATCTATAATGATGATCATAGTATAGTACGGCTTTCTAGTTGTTCTACTGTTTTTATACACTTTTACGTCCGTTTCTCCTATTTACTCAACTACTAATGCAATACAATGCTACCCAATTGCTCCTCCCTCTGCTATATTCATGGTTGCCAAGCGGTCTCTCCATCAAACCATTTCATATAGCATTACAACATTACAGCATTACTACAGTATCTTTACTGCATATCCTCAGCTTATCAATATCAACAACTATTATACCATAAGGCGGAGCACTTTTTATACTTGTTCCACACTCTGCATAATTGAATTGTAATCAACGACAAACTATAATGTCTTAAATTTACCTATTCTTCACTTCTTTTTCTATTTCTCACCAGTTGTTATTCAATGTTTGAACTTTTTTATTTTGGAGGCTCAAGAGTAAAGCTCTGTTCACTGAATCATTTCACCAGAAAATATTTGTTAGTATTCAATTTTTCTAATTGTCAAATGAAATTATCCTTCAAAGAAAAGTTTGCGTTTTAAATGAAATTTATTCCAACTATGTTTTCATAGTTACAATTCATTAATTTTAACTCTAATCAATCCCAAGTTGAGCTAAAATTAGTTTAAGCTATAAAATCTATTAAAAAATAAGGTATTATTTGGGAAAATTTTCAATGAAAAAAATTGTTATCCTTTCTCTCATTGAAAAATTTTACTCATAGTTTTTCATCTTTTTCTGCTATTGTTTTTCATTTATTTATTCATTATTATTATATTTCATGATTTGTTGAGTGTTTTATTCACGCTTAAACTCATCGCCTTATCAGCATTATTATAACAAAATCGGCCATCACTGCCATCACTGATATTATATCTATGAATCCATTAGAACAATAAGGAATACATGTGTGACGCCTCGCGGCTGCGGCTTTGGATGTAGAAGAAGGCGATCTAGAACTAGAAACAGCAACCAATGGAATTTGCTGATAACAATCCTGCCTGAAGGAGAACAGGGATAGGAGAGAGCATTCTGTGAGAGACGAAGAGAAGATACGCTTTGAAATCAATATCACAGAACACTCAACATAAGCAATGATGTGATATTTCCAAAAAAATTTAACAATAAAGCTTTTCCTAATTGTTTGCTTTCTATGATTAACTCAAATCAATAGCAGAATTGCTCTAAAACTTAATAATAATTATAATAATTTCTTTTAACCTAAATAATCGTTTGTAAAAATTAGTATTCATTTATGTCTACTCTTTTTGAATCGATTTTTGAGGTTCAAGTTCTTACTTGAGTTATTTGAGGGTATTTCAGAAAGATATATAATCCATAAATTGTTACGATTGCCAGATATTTCTCAATATAATCTTGAATTAATACAAATAGTTTTGACAGCTTTTCAGTTTAGCACTAATTCTGCAGAATATTTCAGTCGAGTGAAAGAGTGAATTTAGAGTGTTATAAAGTGATGATCAAAATTATAAAATTAACTCAAGCTATTGATTGTCTTTCATGAGTAAACAAGAGTTAATTTCAAATCTCAAATCAATTTAATTAAGACAAAGATCACATATCACTCAAACATTAATCAGTTTCAAGTGAATTGAAGTCATCTAATGAAATAATATTGAGTAACACCTAATAATTGTACTGATTTTAGACTTCAGTAAATAAAATATCAATTGAGGAATTTAGTGATGAAATGATTGAAATTCAAACTTATTTGTTTTTATTTGAATAATTTCTTGTAAAATTTATGCAAATCATGAATCACTACAGTTTCAAATGGCTTTATCATGATAATTAACTTTCATTAATTTATGCAAAACATCTTTTTAAATAAATAATATTTCAATCTATCTTTCACTATTTCTAAATTCAATTCTATCTCAAAACGAAACTTTTTCCAAGTTCCTCAAAATGAAATTCAACTATATAATAGTGCAACATTTCAAAAAACTCAATCTACTAAAGCTCGAATACTACCTCTTAAAACCTTTCGAAATGCCTATTATGCAAAATTTTCAATAATTTGGAAAATTAACCCATACATCGTAGTGACCAAAAGAAATTGAAGTTAAATTAATTACAGTTTGGGTGGATTTTCATAATAAAATGATAACTCACATTGAACTTTTCTAGAAGATCATGTTAAGCATCAATAGGTTCATAATAAAGTATAGTTAATGAATTTTGAGGTTAAATTTTTTTGCTGATTGTAATGAGTTCTTCGAAAGTGAATTTGTCATTATCAGAGAATAAAGTTATACTTTTATGAAAGTAAATGTAAAAAATAGCTGGGGATCTAATTAAAGATTGGGTAATAATAATAATCTGGGTCGAAAAATGTTTGATGAAAATTATTTTAAACTTGATATAACAAAGAGGAAGTCTCAAAAACTCCGTATCTTTTTCAAAAATATTGTAATAAATTATACTTTTAATAATATTCAATAAAAAGCGAAATATTCAAAACTCAATAGAAAAAAGAATAAATTTTCTGAAATCAAACGAATCAATCAATCGAGAATCGAAGCAATGAAAATAAAAACCAATTTTTTCTTTAGATAATGGAAAGTCAGTGCATTGAAATCTATGAATATGTTAATTTAAAATTTATTAAGTTATAAAATACTATTCAGACATTAGTGCCCATAAAATTTGAACTGACAATAACTCATATTTAATGCATTTTTTATATCGTGAAGTCAAGTGAATCTATGTCTCAATTACATGAATTTGATGGGCTGTCAAAATGGAATGATTTATTAATAAATTAATTAGATGTGACCAATTGATTTAAGGTAGCCCTCCATACATAATTACCACCAATCACTACTTTCTCACACAACTACAATGCGTTACGAATTCAATACAACCATTATCATATTTGCCAATTCAGATAAAGCAATGGTTGTTTAGTTGAATAAAGGGTGCATTTTCAGCATATCTAACAGATAGATAAATGGAACCGAAAACAAAAAGAAATATTCGGAGAAAATTCAATCAAATTGCTATTGTGGGCGCAAAATCTACTTATGACAAATTGTAGTGAATTTTATCTCAGACAATAATCATATTGATAAATGTACCAATTTTTTCAACTCATTTACATATCAACCATTTTTACATATTTCTATACTTGATAGGAATTATTCAAATGTTGAAACCAATTCATATTCAAATACATAAATTCACAACATATAGATTTCAATTTTATTTTTAAAATTAGAAAATTGATTCAATTTTAGTCAAATAAATACTTTATAAGTAACTTGAGTTAAAGTCATTCAAAAAATAGAATACATATACGAATGCAATGGATTAGTAATAACTATCAGTAATGAGTAGATGAGTTTCATAATGAAAGGTAGAAAAGGAGACTTCCTTAAAAAAATGAAGAAGTTGTAAAAAAGTTACAGTAAATAATTCCAAAACTCAATTGATAAGAACACGCGCTGGCAATGAATGTGAGTGGAAATTAAGATTTATGATATGATGATATAATGCAAGTGCATGAGAATATAATAGTTCTCAAGTAAACAATACAATGGTAAGCGGCAAACATATGCTGCTGATTGATGTGATGCTAACATGATGTGATGCGCATTATTCTTATCATAAAGATGACGCTACAAGAAAGTAAAAGAACAACAGATGGATATGAATTCTGAATTATCCCATTTCGCCTAATTCTTTAATAACTTATTATTTCATTTGCTTTTCTTTAACAGTTTTGTCAGAATAATGTTTCAAATTAATGTAATACTAAGTAATGCTCAGTAAATGAACTATAATTTAACTGAATTTTTCGGCAAAACATTTGTATTACTAGGTTTTCGATTATGTTTTATATTGAGCTTTACTTCATATTTGTTTTATAAAACTTTTCCATTGATTGATCAACTTTTAGATTATTAATGTTGTGGAAAGAGATAAAGTGGCAAATATTCTTTGGCAAATAAACCGAAAATTCTTTTTTAGCGAATGTTCTAAAGATTGAATTGAAAAAATAGTTAAATAATAAATGTCGCAATTATACAAATGCAATAAACTTTCATTTATTAGTTGCCAATTTTTTTATATTTGAATTCAATGGGTGTCTGTTCTCATTCAATATTTAATGCTTTGACAAAATAACTATAAACATAATCTTATAAACACTGTAAGAGAGGTTAATTATATCCATAACAATACAGAACACGACTCAAGTCAATGAATTTTAAAACCAATTCAGTTTCTCTAAAATGGAAAACAAATTTCAATAAATATTTTATTTTTTCTAATTATTAATAACAAATTCATTTATGTTTATTTCAGTTGAAGAGATGAGAGCTGAATCCATAGTCTAAACTTCAGTCTAAGACATCATTGGTGAGTCCGTTGAACTTATTCTCAGAAACATTAATTATAACAAAAAAGTGATCCAACTCTTAATAGAAAATATGAAAAATTTTAATGCACTCACAATTGAAAGTTTTTGAAATTAACTGCTTTTTAGTGAAATCATTCAACTTTTTTAGCTATGTTTTATGTCATAAAGAGATAGTGGAATCATTTTTCCACATTATGTTTGTAACAATATTTTTCTCGACTTATTCAGGAAATTGTTTATCATTCTTTGAACCCTTTTTACAAATTAAAAAAAAGAAAGTAAATACTTATCTTCTCAATAATAAATCTGAACTTTGCGAATAGCACTCATAGCTTTTTATGTATATAATCTTAATAAATGTTAAACATATTTTTAATAAATCTCAAGGGCTTTGTTTGGTTCACACGAGAAAGAAAAATTGTGGCGATTTTATATTGTACACTCGGGACACTTTCCACGTGCAAACTTTGTATATTGTAAATGGCATACATTTGCTCTTTTACTGCTTCATATTCACTGGTTATCTATTCCTCTTTTTCATATCTAATGCACAGAACACCAGTTTTGTTAATGCTTTTTGATTGCCTTCAAAACCTTATTTTCATTTTCATGGGAATGTGAGCTTTTTCTACATATTATGCATACTATCAATAGTCTCTCGAGTAAAGGTTCATCACAGAAATGTTTTTCATCGTTTATTATTCATGTGCAGTTAGTGAGAGAGTGAATGAGTGAGAGTAAGAGAGCAGAGAGAGAGAGAGAGAGAGAGACGAGAGACGAGAGACGAGTAAGAGTGAAGTCGATGCCACACAAATGAGCGACAATTTATGCATCAAATACTTGTGTTTTTATGGATCTTTTTTGCCTTCTTTTATGCATTCAGTTTTATGGCGTCATTTTTTCTCTTCGTTTTTTTCTTGATTGCGTAAACAGTCGTCGTTTGGCTAAATCTATAATTTTTTATGCACTTATTCTATGAATAAAACATTTTCTGTTATGTATAGTAACTTATTTTAATTTTAGAGAAGCGCTTAATTCTCCTTTTTGTTATGTCTAAATATCAATCGATTTTCATTAACAATTATGGGCAAAAGAATCTAAAGGCAAAGAGCATTATAAACATCTTTATGAATGCATATTTGAAGTGAATGATGCGTTAAAACTGATAAACTTTTTACTATGTATAAAGTGTTTACTATTGAAAATTTATTCAGAAATTATCAATAAGTTTTTTTTATAGGTTTGAAGCGGCAATTGATATGCTTAAAAAGAAGTGGTAGTGCTTTATTTATAAAACAATAGCCCAAAGTAACTATAGTTTGCAAGCGAATCATATTGAATAGCCTTAAACAATAGCGATAGTAATTGAATGATGGTTTGACCTGCATTTGTAGTGCATTGTATTGCATTGTATACAAGAAAATAAATTTGTAATTCAATTTAATATTTGGAACATGTGAGCGATAGTGAGAGAGTCGATCATTTGTGCAAATAGCAAGATTTGATGCCATTTCTCAGACTAAACAGTCTAAAACTTGTAAGATAGCGAGTAAGATAGTAAATAGCTTAATACACACTATGAATACATGGATATTCTCCACAAATGGGCCAAATGTGCCGCTGAATACTGAAGAACATCAAACTCCTTAAAAGTAAAGCCCTTAACTCAATCGCTATCTACAAAGTATCATCATTATTATTATTGACTATTTTTTGATCATCAATTTATTACATTTTAACAAAATTATCCCAACCCAAACATTTTGATTGCATACCAATTCTTTTTGCTGCTCATCATTTCGCCTCTTTCTAACTAACATTAAGTAACTAACATTAGACTAAATCTAATTTAGCTCGAGATGTAATTCTAACAAAACTACACCAATGGACAAAGACTACAACTCCAGCAAATGTTCTATTAATGCCTTCTTCTCTACTCTACTACCACACCATCACTACCTCAGCTTAAATCGAATGTACTATACTTTTTTGCTTCTTTTCTTATCATACTCACTCTTCAGATGAATCCTTTATCCAGTCTTTACTCATTCTCTATTATCTCTATTATCAAATTGTTCTTTTCTTCTATTTTTTTCCTCTAACTTTTCTTAGTGGACAAAACAAACACATACTCAGAGACAAATTCCTGAAAAAATAATAAATAATCATAATTTTCTTAACTAATAACAGAGGCTTTTGAAATATAGTGATTGCTTGTTTTCATAGCCTTTTGCTATATTAAATTTAGGGCTAATAATTGAATTACCTGATTGTGAAGCGATACTTTCACACCAGTTGCTCAACAATTTAAATATTACATTATCCTCACTCATAATTCATTGGAAATTAAACACTACATAATTGACTTAATTTCTGCTTAAATTAAGTTTTATATTATTTCTCAATGTTTGTTAAATTGTGACCTTTTATTAAATACTTACTTAACATTAGAAGTTTGAGCATAATATAAATTAATCATTCCTTATATCAAATTTTGTTTAGCACAATGTGGTAATGAAAACACTACTGCTTTCATTACAATTAATGTATTTAATGTGCATAATTGAAACTCAGTTGGAGAAAGTTAGGCTTCTATTAAATCAAAGCTTATTTTTTATGCAACAAAAGAGACATCAAAGACCCCAACAATGCGGAGAACATCATAAAAAGTGGGGAAATCAAATTCATAAAATAAGAGCATAAAATATACTTCTGGTCTATACAGAGTTTGTGAGAATAGAAGAATAGCTGGCGTTGACTTGCGATGCAAGTTAGCACTGATGAGATGCTGTGTTTGAGGCGATATGAGAGGAGAAAACTAGAGATCAAACGAAAACATTGCAGAGCAGAAGGCATGAAAAGTTAGAGAAAAGGCATAGCCGTTAGAACAATTTCAATCAATAAATTGTGTGCTCCACTCTTTTTCCCCTAAAGCAGGACGAAAAATACTAATTTAATTATGACCGCTTTCCCTATACCAAAACTATAGCATAACATACACTACTACTGGCACTATACAAGTCACTAGTACTCCACTTTACAAAACTGGTACTGTTATACAGTATTCAACCTATCGTATACTCACTGTATATATTGTTCATTCCACCAAAAACACCATTCAATGCCTGCTATAGAAAACATCTCTTTCCCCCTTCCAATGCTTTAGAGTTCAATTCCATCTTCATATCCCATTCCTAATGAATGAATAATATTAGTAAATTCTCGTCAATGCATTATTTATTTTCATGCACTTCAACTTTCTTGTAACTAAACTTACCACTAAATTGAAACGTCCAATTTTCCCCAAAATCAACTTATTTTCTAAATTCATTCATTCTAATACCTGTGGCTCCAGTTATTCTTTAAAATCTTAATAACACTCAATTATTAAGAATTGGTAACTTTTATACCTTCCCTTCTTATCATACTATTGCTGACTAATGATACAGAAAAATAAATTTGAATTCAGTCAATATTTAGCGAATTTTCAAGTCATTGATTCCATGAATTAGACAATTTTCAAGACAAAGGTCTACAAATGGATATTTTTCCTAATGATGATTCAGCATCTGATGATAATTCCAGTGTTTACAGAATGAATCATTTTCTATAGAAATCAGAGCTAATTTCATTTGACTAACTTAATAAAGACACTTCTCTTAAAATGTCTTTAAGGACTTTATATCACTAAAAACAGGTGTTTTATAATGCAATTTTATATAACTTATAAAAATTTGATTCTTGTTTCAAAAATTGTAAATTCTGTCTCTTATAAAAAAAATGGATAAAATTGCACGCTATTAAAGATATAAGAAATGTTAGACATTTAATCTTAGAACTTAGCATCCGATCAGTGAGTGACAGTCATATCCATAAACATATACTCATTAATAATGATAAAATATATTTTCGTACGATAGTTCACTCATTTTCTACTACAGAGAACCTATAGATAAGTTAAATTTGGCATTGAGTTATCTCAAGTTTTTGAGTGTCATGTTTTATATTTTTCTAGTCAATAAACTTATTCAATATCGTTGTGAAAGTAATCATAAATATTAGACATGTATGCGTAAGAATATAAGAGTTGCTGAACTTTTATAAATGACTGCTTTTGGTTCTTTATCTGTTAATTTTTTCTTAATTTTTTTTCTTAGCTTAGCCAAAGTTTAACTTATTTTAAGTTTAATTTTCTACTTCAAGGTTACTCTTAAGCTTTGATTACAATATTGACACAAATGGGTCAGAACTTTTAGTTTCTTAAGAACAGATAAAAATAGTTCAAAAACAAATTCCTAGGAAAGCAAAATAGTCTAGCGTTTAGTCATTCTATGCAAAAAGGGCTTTAAAACTGATGCCAACAACTAATTAAAAACAAAACTAATTCTAAATAAAATATTGAATTTATCTCTAAAAATAATATAAATATTGAACTATTAAAGAAAATGGATTAAAAATGAGTTTAGATGAAAGTTTTAATAATTTGGTTTTGATTAGTTTAATATAATTTTGAAACTCTATTGAATATAAGCCCTTCTTTGATAAACTGAGTGAATAAAGTCATTTCATGATTAGTACTTTGAATAAGTGAAGTATGAAATTGAAATCATATCTCTGACTAAATGCAAGTACGCAACAAACAGTCGAAGTTAAAACTGTTTATTGAAACATAAAAGGATCAGAATTTTGCACCTTTTTTTCATTCTAACGCCAGATGTGAGAGAGGATTGTTTTTTAATTAAAAAGTTATTTTATTATACGTTAAACAATGGGTAGTAAGTTATCTATTTTTAAGAAGTCAAGCATTGATAATGAACAGAAACAACCTTCTGAAGAGGGGTTGGCTGTTAAAGAAAGTGACAATAAATTACCAGAAGTAAATGGTGACCAATCAGCTCAACCTCATAAATGTATGTGTAATCCATGTAAATGTGATCCATGCAATTGTGTCTCTAAGACTCTGGA
>JAQFXV010000248.1:0-28071 GCA_034694065.1 Camisia spinifer
CAATTTAAAAAAATGCCATGTTCAAATGTTTAATTCGAATAATTTGAAAACCAATTAACCCAAAATATGAATAAATGGATGCACTTTATTTACTTAAGACTAAAAAGACTTCTATTCTAACGGATCCAAAGAGAACAATCGCATTTAACCGAAAAAGTAATTGATATATATATTGTTGTCTGTTTTCGAAAAATGGGTTCGAAAATTGAGATTCGAAAAAATGTTAAGTTCCAAATTTCTAAAAAATTAAAATTTCAAAATTCTAAAACTTCAAGCTTTCCAAAAATTTCAAACTTCGAGCTCAAAGTTTCAGGTAAAAATATCTGATATTTGGGATTTTCGAAAGTTATATGACTTTAGAAAGATTATAACCTTTAGTTTCGTTTCCTGTATTTTCAATATTTTTTAAGCCGTTTAAGGAAAAAAGTTTGGAAAAAGTGTGAAAAAATAAGATTCACATTATTTTAGAAAGAATTTGAAATATTGTTAATCAAAAGTTAATAATATTGATAAAGTATTACAGCGGACGCTTAATTACTAAAGTGATTCATAATTAATATGATCACAGCTATGCATGACTTTTCATTTGATTTTGAAAAGTGAAAATTGATGAAGATTTAAAGCGTGTGTTTTGCATTAGTCGCTTATTTATGATATTTCACAAAACAATACAGAATAATATACAAAGTATAAATTGATAGTAGCCCTAACCCTGCATACAAATACAGTTAATACGTGATATTTTGTTGACCTCATAGTATGTTTGTGCTCTTTCTCCTCTGTGATGGTCATTAAGGAGTGTTTAAGTCTTGTACAGTACTACAGGTGGTCCTTCATTGAGAGACCCTTCCAAAGGACACTCACTCACAATATAATAATAATCATTATTACTTAATATTCACCATTTAATAGTGTTATGGTTTCAGTTTTTCTCTTACTTTTGTTGTGTTTAAAATTTAATAACTGATTTTAACCATGAAAAGAAAGTTGACTAGAATTGAGTGAACTTCTTGTGAAAAGGCCTCATGCATAAAGTTTTTGCTTTTGAAATATTTCTACAATAAGACCTTAGAGTCAGCCGACACTGTTTCTCATCCGGGATACAAGTCTTTTGAAGTAAATATCATATATCATTAAAAACGAATTGACAACTTTTACACAACTTTAGGCTTTACTTAAAAACTGCTTTAATACATGCTAACTCTGATACTATAATATATTTTAGAGCAAATAATATACCAAAACTAAAACTAATAATTTTCTCGAGAGCTCAACCATTAGAGGCTCCAAAATTACAAATTTGCTTTGACTCGTCTTTTTATTTGACAATGATTTATATCAATTTATGAATTGAAGGGTTTATTAGAATTGAATTAGATTTGATTCAATGGTGACACTGGTCTAGTCATTGAAAGTTGTATTTCAAATGATTAATGGATTGAAGTTTTAATTCTGAACTGAATTACTTGCTCTAGAACTAGAAATAAAGTAATATTTTTGAGCTTCTGATACGAGAGACAAGAGAATTGAATGGTCGGTTTAAACGGCTATTTCACTATTTTTTATCCATTTCTATCCTCATATTCTTTATAAAAATCATAGATAATATTGCAAAGAATAGAATATTAAGAAAAAGTTGTCGGTTAGCTTGAAGGCAGGCGGGCATCCATTAGAAATCCATCCATCATTTGAATGATTGCTGGAGTGAATGCCGCCCCAAATATATTACTTTTGCTTTGCTTTCCCGCATTCACTCCATTGCAAATGAGGACCAACTCTAGTGTACCTTTTTATAAATATCTGTATATTCAAGTGTATGGTATGAAATAAACTACTAGTCTATACTCGATTGCAGATTTGAACTTCTGAAAGTTTGAGCAATTTATATAAACACGCAACAACTCTAGTTAAAGCAACTCGAATGCTGCCAAATAACACTCTCGAAGTCATTTGTTTTCGCCACTGAGAGAATAATGTGCAACTTTTTGCTTACTTTCACAGCTACTGTTAATATACTTCAATTTATACGAAACGCGGCATTCCTTTCGTACAGCCTTTTTATTTACTGTTATCATTTCGAAGCTCAAAATTTGCTGCATTTAGTTTTACGTAATATATCAAAAGTATTTGTGATATAATTTTTGTAGAGAACCAAAACATAGCAATCAAAGTCATTTTTAGTGATCATCACACAATTCCAAGCGTTTGAGTTCTCTTTCCTTCAGAGTTGACCAAAACTAGCAGAAAAATTTTGAGAACACGCATTGCGATCGTTTGCTCGGTTTTGTTCGCATTCATATATTATAAGTATTCAACTATCAAAAGTATTCAACTATCAAAACTGAAAACATGTGCCTATAAATATTGAGTTATGTAATGCACTTAATAAAACTTAGAAATAGTCTAAGCTTTACATTGATTAACTAGATTACACTTTGATTCAACTCTATTAGATTTGTTCTACAGAAACAGTTTATCATAATATTATTAACTTATTTTTGAGGTGCGTTTTTAATCAGATTTTAATCTTAATTAAGCAACTATTAAAAAAATACTTGATGTATTCGAAAAAAGGTAGTTCTGGTCATAACCAAAGCCACCCCTTCAAGCGATATAACTGTAACTTTAAATAGCGTGCAATAATTAAGTAGAGCTTGAAATAACAGTAGTTTAAAGGCATTAATAGTGTTCGTGGCATATAATTTTGATTGTAGTAATATTAATGCATTTGCATTCTAACTGCAGAAGCAATAATAAGACAATGAGAAGTACACACATGAGGATAATTATGATTATAAGAGCTAATATTCATAATTGTCACTCATAATTGGTGACTCAAAATCTGAAGATTATACTTCATCTTTATTATTGTGTATTCAATATATTATATTTTTCTTCTAATCATATATCCTATAGTTAGGCATTTATATTATTATGCGCCTAATCAGATGCCTATTACGCCCTTTCCGTTTTACAATTTTATATATCATAATGTATTTTGAAAAATAATTTCAACGAATCCAATAAATCCATGGAAACAGAAATATAACACAACAATAGTAAAGGTTAAAATTAAGGTGTTTTCCAATTGTCAAATACATGAATATTATATAACGCTTATTGTATATTATTTTATCGCATCAAAAAATGAGTTATCAATAAACTTATTTTGATCTCTCTTCAAATTCTTACAATAGGTTTTTTATTCGTTCAAATATAAATTTAACGAACTATTTATATGTAATTTATGAAAGAAAATAAAAATTCAATTTGAAGAGCATTTGAAAAGTATTTGATGTGTGAGAACAAAGCTTGACTTTATTTTCGAAACATAAAATTTCGAATACTCTAGAATTATGAAATATTGAATATTGAACTAAAATTCAATTCAAATGAAAATAAATAAATATCTATAATGTAAACATGTTTAATGTTTTTATATCTTTTCAAAATCATTTGACAATTTGTAGAACTTATTCAAAACTTTTGGATATTATATTATTCTATTAAAGCATTGTATAATACAGTACAATACAAATGAATATTTATTAGAATTTACGTTAAAAAACTTGAGACTTTATTAATTAAAATACTGAGAATTCTTTATAAGTAATGAATATAAAACTTTAATCACAATATAATGAAATTCTAAAAATATTTGCCTGTAATTGATATTGAATTAATGAAATCCTAAAATCTAACTGAACTGATTGATCATTGTTTTAGACCAAATATAGCTTTGGGAATGAGTTTCCAACTTTGGTGGTCACAAATATGAGTAACGAGAAGGCGGTCTTGCATTTTATACTTTAACTTATATAAAGCTAACTTAATTGGTTGGTTGAACTAAATTTCAATAATACAATTCAACTACAATTCAAGCACAATAAACGATACTATAAAAGAGTCGTAAATGAAGAAAACACATAAAACGTGAAGCAAAGAGAAAATTATGGAAACACTACATTCCTCTTGAGCTGCAATAAAATATTTAGTAAATAAAAAGCTAATAATAACCAATTCAAACAATGCAATAAGTATTGAAGAGTTGTTAAATCTATGAAAATACATAAGTAATTATAGTTGAGTCACAATTAATGAGAAATAAAGGTAATTGATTACAAAGTTTATTACTTGAGTAAAAAGAATACTCATATTATGAGTTTTAAGTATAATTGATAAGTCGTAAATGGATTGTAAAACATATTGAATTGTTGGTCATCGAAACGTAATAAATAGATCGTATAATTCACTAAAATTACTATTAAAAATGACTAACAGTTTTGAAGTGCAGCTGCGAATCAACTAAAAATATTCATAGTTTTTATTTAAGTGCTGAAAATAACAGAAAACTGAAGCTTAACTGTCTCTAATTTGTTGTGTTCGATGTTTTTTGTATTGAAACAATTTTGTTTCCTTTTACTTTCAGATCGTTATCAATGATTCCATCCGGAGACTAATGATTCAGCTATTAGACTGTGGCTCAACATTCAGAAGAAGAGGAAGAAAACTCAAGTCAATGAATGCCTGTTATTCTGCAACGTTATTAATATTATTTAATAGATAGCTCATAACAGGAGGGCAGACAAAACTTTTTTATTTTCAATTACAAATAGAAACCGATTTATTATTATTATTATAAGAATACAGAAAAAGGTGAATGTGTTGTCATCTAAAAGCAATTTCAAAAGTAAATGCCAACAATTATCCAAAATAAAAGTACTAATTATAAGCAATTATTGTAATCTTGAAAATAGTTAGTAGAAAAATAATCGCAATTCAGGTTTTCTCTAATCGTCAGCCAAACAATTTTCTATTCATGAGCGCTCAAAAAGTGCTGCTTTAGTTTTGCATTAAATACGATCGCTTACAAGTTTTTAATCGCTTTGAGTAATTTTGAGTTGAAAAACGAATACAAATACAAACTTGTACTGAAACTACTACTAAAACTAGTACTCGTTTTGAATCCATCTGCTTCTCACTCAATTGGATGGGAGGAGAAAATCAAACCTACTTTACTATATAATAACTCATTAACCAAACTAACAATCAGTTATTATGAACGATGAAAATTTTAAATTACAAAATATAATTTCTGATTCAGAACATGGTTTCAAATATTATTCATTTCATAATTCCTAATGTATTTAAATCTGCATAAAAGTCATTTAATTTTCTCACAGCAATTAACTTATATGAAAACTCAAAAAAGTTTTTTCAAGACATGTGTTGATAAAAAACAGTTTAGAAAAGAATAAAAATTATAGCAATATTATGAATACAAGGTATTAAATGTTTGATTCTATTAAATAATGAATTGATCTTAAGAATAAATTTTGAATTTCCAAATATTTAATGATATTTCAAAATAAATATTCATTAATTTATGAGATAAATGCAAATTGAATTGATTCCAAAAATGAAATGAGAATATTAAATAATTTGAATGAGAAATGATCATTAATTTGATTTTGATTTAAAGACATAGAAAATATACATAATAAGAGTCCTGATGCGGATCTCTAGTTGTCATTTCGTGCAAAGAATCATTATCTATAAGATAGCTGACTGTGAGTGTGTCTCTATGTATGTGTCTCTATGTATGTGTCTATGAAGGTGTTCTCATAATGGGTGGCAACTCAAGAGTCATCCAAATTATTTACAAAAGACTGCATTCAATTCAATTCTTCAATCAATTAGTTTTCAATCTTATTTTAATGGATATCAAGACCATTAGTCATCGATGGATATAAATTCATTGCTTTTTGTCCAATATATTCTTTTAGTGAATATTTTTCGAAAGCATATTCAGAGAAGCAAAAAATGAAAATGAATATAAAGAAGTTAAAGAAGTGATTGAAAATTTATATGTTAAGCATTGAAGTTATGGTGGATCGTAATTATTGTTATGCCGATTACAGGTTACATACTATGGGACTCAACAATACTAGTTTAGTAACAAATTACAGGTTTGCCATTAAGGCCACAAAAAGCACAAATAATTGCACTCAAAGTCTAGTCATATAATCCTTTGGAAGAAAATCAGAACTAATCTTTAAGTCCATAATATTATTACTTTTGGTAATACTTTCGCAGAAACAATAAAATGAAAAATATGTATATTTCAGCCTTGAATCTAAATCAAAAGTCTACTTATGATTCAAACTCCTCTAAAAACGACAAAATTAATTATTCGATAAAAATATAATAGTTTAAAATAGAATATTTTCCTAAGAATTGGAATCTAAAATTTTTGATAATCTATTCTTATTTTATAAAACATAATGTTTCGAAACTAAAGTTAGTATAAGTTAATATATATTTGCAATACATTGAAATAGTAGAGAAGCCAATAAGTGTGCACTGTTTTCAATATATCAAATTATTATAATCTTTAGCAAAGATTAAAAATCATAATTAAACTAATTGATGGCTTACATAATGTATAGTTAGAGATCGTATTCGCAAATATAATTGCTTAATAAAAGATATTTTAATATAATGCCTAATTTGATGCAAAATTAAATGCAATTTAAAATTAGAAAATTATAATCAATATATGAGTAAATATAAGTGCACTAAAAATGAATACAAACTCAAATTAAGAGAATATCTTCTATTATAAAAGTATGAATCATAAGAATATAAAATTAGAAAATTATAAAATATAAGAATTAGTGAAAAGAAAAACGTTTGAAACAATGGTTCGCACGATTGAATATTTATATTTTACAATTAGATGAAGATCTGGCAAATGTTTTCCCTTTTAATAATATAGATTAGTTCTCAAAAACTTATATAAATTACAATTTAATGAAAAAAGATTTATTATAGATAATTGAGGAGTAATTGTGTATTTGAAAAGTTAAGTATGAGAGCAAACAGAATAAATGATAGAAAGAGAGAAACCTGAATACGTGTTTCGAGTAAGTCGAATGCCAAATGAATTGGTCAATTTGAAACAGTATTTTTGCTATTATAAATTGCTTTGCACTGAATCACTGAATCACTGATTCATTCAATGAAATACTGTATGAAATACTGCATCATTTATAGCAATGATAACTCAAATCATTTGAGATGTACTCACACTCCCTCTCATCACGATTTTGATGTCTCCCAATGTTTTCCCTTATATTTATTTATTAGTAATCGAAATAAAATGAATAAGAGATTCTCTTATTTCATATTCTCTGTCTGTCTAATGTCTGTCTAATGTTATATTTAAGTTGAAAACTATAACAAAATAGCTATTGAATAATTCAAATAAATTCATTCAATCATCAAATTAAAAGTTAATCAAAAATAGTGAAAATCTATTATCTGATAAGAAAAGTAAATGAAAGCATTTCTACTGTAGTCTTATTTATGTTTACTTGAAATATAGTTTTAATTAAGAATTGAATACTCGATTGCATGCAATTCTGTGAGTCATTTATATGTTAATAGCCTTAAGGATATACTGGTTTTTAGTTGATTAAAAAACAGTGAATATAAGTGTCAGATCAGATCATATGAAGGACATTAATAATAAACTTACCATTAATACGATTGCTATCAGATTGTTATCAATTATCAGCAAATTATAACAAATTAACAAAAACTATTAATAACTAATAATTTGATAAATATATGTATAAACATATACGCTATATATATATTAAATAATAATTATTATAATAAAACAAAGTATTGTTTGATTTAAATGTAAGAATTATTACCATTCTATGAGACACGAAAACTTTTTTTAATTCAAGAAAGCAAAGGAATAGTGGATAGCATTGAATAATTTGTGAGTTTATTGAGTTTATTGAGAATATATCGTATATTCATTTAATGCATTCATGCCTTCAAATACTGTTAATATTATTATCATTTTTGTTCCAATTGCAAAAAAAGTCTATTGAGTGTATTGAGTGGTGGGAAGTGAAGGCGTGTTATGAATAGCAAATTATGCAAAATGTCTTTCACTCTATTGGTTAATAGAGTTACACAACAGTAACGCCTAATAATCGATGAATTAAAGTTTACTTTTCCCAACACTATGTCTTTTACATAATATTATTGTATTCTTATGTGAAATGTGTTTCATATTTTGTGAAAAGTGGTCAGTCATGCAAATTAAATAAATAGTAGGCTTTAGTTTAATAATGAATAACAGATTACATATGATATACACATGAAAAGTCATATAAATACGAAATGAACACCAAATATGTACCAAATCATGATAGAGACCAACGCTTCTCAATAATAGACCAAAATTGTGAAGACTAGCTATTGGATAAACTCTTATTATTTATGATTATTATGATTATTATGTTGTCAACCGAGAAATGAGAGACAGGAAAGGATGCTTCAAAACTATGCACTCGAATAGTTAAATAGTTATTTAGACTAAAATAGACCACCTTTTCATTGCTTTACTATTATTATGATTGTATGTATTCTCTTATGAATCAAAACTAAGGTCCAGTTCTAACGCTTTCAAAAGCTTTCAGTCAAATAAAACAGTGAAATGTTCGTGCATTTGGTTATATATTCGCTACACTCTCATCACGAAAAGGAAATAAAGCGTGCGTTTTGTTATAATAAGTATAATAAGTATTTGCATTTTAGTCTTTCTCATTGTAAATATATTTATACACTAAGTATATCTCACAATAATCTCAAAACCCACTGAATATCGTTTACAAACTGTAATATATCTTCATCTTTCTCTCAATAAAAAGCTCTTTCTTTGCTTCTGTCGTTGTTTTTTGGTCTTCAATATTCAAATATAGAGTACTTTTAGTACTTTCTTTTGGGAATTAAGTGGGTTTTAATGGTTGCAATGCTTCTAATGATTGCCACACAGTATACATGAGTTGCATAAAGAAATTTTTATTGAGTCGCTACTGATTAATAATAAAAAGCAACTACAAGTAGTTTAACATTTCCCACTATGTATGTATGTATCAAATATTGCTTACCATTTAATATTTTGCGTGCGGCAAAACTTTCACATATCTCGACACCAAACTGTAATGCATGCGAACCATTACAACATATGTATCATGTTATATAATTCTAGTATCACTTATCAGCTAATTTTTGTCTCATAAATACCAGAAACGGTCTACTTTACCGACATTTATGCTTCAAAAATATAAACGTTGCACTCATTACTCTCTTAATTAAGTCTTTTAATTAAACTAATCTTTCGATTATCTTTTCAGTTATAATTATTGCTTAGAATTCTTAGTTTCTTTAATTCTGGAAACTTTCGCTCAAAAGTAATATATTGTTCAAAACAGATGTGGTTTTAGAAATAGTCTGAAATGCAATTCGAGAAAAAGTTAGAAAGCATTATATTTCAAATAAATTATATTTTTGAGGCCGGAAATGATTACTATAACTCATTTACACATTTGAAATAATTCCTATCAATATTCAACAGCAAAATGAAAATTATTATAACTCTAAAAGTCTATGCGTCTCATTCTCTTTGGAGTGATTATAATGCAAAACGCGTGATAAAAGTTAATATTTCATAATTATTATTGTTTTTTATTCACTTCACTTTATGCAACATTGAAAACAGTGCTACGATTTTAAAATTTAGCTAATTTTCACTTTATTGAATCTAAAGTTTAGTTCGTGTATAATTTGCATTTAATTTTCATAGAATTAAATTTCAAATTAATTAAGAAAATAAAATTTTCTCAATTTCATCAATCATACAAATCGAATGAGAAAAAAATAAAGAAAGTAAAGTGACTTTTGGTTCAATTAAGGTATTGATAAGTACTGTAGATTCAAGAGAATGAAGTTTTGCTCCAAAATTAAGTAATTTCTTCATTATATAGAGATAGAAAATAAAAAGCATAACATGAGAACAAACCGAAATTAGGTGGTTTTCAATTGTGTGCAGAGTTGTTGGTGAAACTCATTACTTGGCGTAAATTACAGGGTGGAGAATTAATTCGACAGGAAAAAGAATCGACTGCTTGTAGTTTTCCAAAAACATTACATTCATAAATGTATTATACAGTATGTATTATGCAGTGTAAAAGATGATAGAGAATAAGAAATAGAAAAGGGAGACTCATAATAGAGAGAAACATAGTTAACGCTCAATACAAACGCTTTTTACTAATAAATACCTACTTATTGGTTGACATCAAACAAATTAAAGAAATTCCGAAAAAGTTCAATGAATCGAATTTTTCACTGATTCTAGTGCTTCAATTCGATTTATAGAAAGCGCAAAAATAATTTTATTTTTTAGAAAAGTTTTGCGGTAATATCGAGTTTGAGATACTCTGTACAGTGCGTGCAAAGCAAAGAAAATCAGTTTCCTTTACTAGCCCTGCATTCAAATTATCTGCATTATTGTCTTCTAATGTAGATTTTGTTATTTCGATTATTATTTATTTAGATTTCATTTAAAATATTTTGAGGAAATTATTTTCATTTATTTTAATGATTTTCGAAAATAATCTAAAGATAGATATTGTATTGATCTCAATGCATAAAACTTTTTATGTGCCATTTTCAACATTTATTTATTACGTTAGAATGAATTCAGAAAATTATTTTATATTTGAGACTTCAATTGAAAAATAAAAGCAAAAAGTAGAGAACCAAAAAGGGTGGGTATCAATGACAAAAAATTGAGAACTATTATTAATAATAGAAGACTTTGTGCATATGAAAGTCACTCTGGGAATTGACACTAACAGAGAAATGTATATTAGTTAGAAATGAAATGAAAATAAGGGCGAGGTATGCAATCAGTTTTGGCAAAGCTTTCAGTTGTTTTCAATACAGTTTCTATTAGTCTCATCTCTCGTCTCCCTCTCTGATGGGCTGAGAATTTCACTATCTGTATATCTGTATCACTCTCTCGATACTGTTGCAGTTCTCCAAAAGTTGGTCACACAATATTTAGCATATATACTAAACCAGACATAACTAAAAGTATTGCTAACAAGACAAGCAAAGCCTATCAATTTGTGAAGTAATACCATCAATATCTGTTTTGTTTGATTGCAAAAAAGCAGAAACAAGTAACAGGGATTGCGTGCTGTGTGAGCACAACTACAATATCTACAGCCCTTAATTCGAGACCATTCGACCGAATGCCTATTTATTTACTGAATAATCGAATAAATATCATTATTTGCTCTGAAAGTAATGATGTTCATGTTATTTGCATTATTCCTAACTATTTACTAGTATTGTATAATTTTAGATATTTATATGTTTTCAGTTCGATCTAAACAATTAGCAGATCAAACAATTTACATAATGAATAATTAACTGATTATCTCAATCTGATTATTAGTTCAGACAATCACTTATTGTTAGGTTCCTCTAAATTCTAACTAATAATAACTGCTAGTCTTAAAACCGATTATTCTCTAAATGAAATGTTATTACTGGAAAATTAGATATTTAACTCTAAGCAGGGATTGAGGGATCATTCAGTGAATAAAGCTTTGACTCAAAATAAGTAAAAACTAACCACAATTAGCCTCAAATAGAGACAGGATAAAGACGTCAAATTTGAAAAGTATATGCCATCAGTTTTTGGCAAAAATAAAGAATTAACATAAAATGCTATGTTTTGGTTACTAACTTATTGGCAACACTAGTAGTAATGATGAAGATTATAATGAATGCTTAAGTCTACATAATTTGAAAAATGAAGTTAAAGTCTATATTCCCTCAATAATTAGTGGCATTGTAAGGATCAAGTGGTCATTCAATTACATCTCCGCCTCAATAATTGTAAATGTTAACCATCACTACATTACAAAAAACTATGTCCACCACTCATCGAATAGTTGTATAGATACAAATGCTTCATAAATTGAAGTTTATATAATGATAGGGTTACTCAAAATGAAGTAATTTAATACAGGAAATGCATTAAACTTATTGAGTTAATTATTCTCCACCTGGAATTGGCTCAAAATTCTATAAATAAATAATTATAAAAATGACAAAAATCTGAAGCCTATATAATAACTTTAGTTTAATTTATTTTAGAAATATAATATCTATAAATTTTTCTCTTTTTGTAAACATAAAGTATTATTGGTATCGTTGAAACGTGATGTTAGAAAATGAATTCTGTTCGATAGAAAAATAATAAGAGAATTAGGTGTCATATTCTGATAGGACCTCCTATGAAATGAGCCGCAAAAATTCCCTCTCATTCATCAAACAAAGTGGCAAATGAGTTGCTCTCTGGCGCCAAATGGGAGACCAGACCTTTTCCAATCTTCGCAATAGTTTATTTTTCTTGTTCTTCTTCTCTTTTTGTGTGAGCTCTACTTTAGAATCATAAAAAATGATTTTCAAGCTTATCACAAGTGGCGTCAATATTATTTGAGTTATCAAATTCTTAATTTGCCAAAAGATATTTTACTCAAATCATATTGAATGTTATTTATGTTAATGACTCAGTTTCTATTAGTATACAGTACCTGTACTTACGAGTTAGTTATAAGACCAATACTTTAGCTTCAAGTCTCAGCTTTAGAAAGAATCTCATGAGCATTATATTTTTAATAACGAAAATATTTTCTCAACTTGTAGAATCATTTTGTTGTCGATCACACTTTTATTAATGAACTTAATTTTTGAACTAAGGCTTATTTTTGCAAAAATTTTAACCAAATGAACGAACACTTAATATAATTTTGAGATACTAAAGAAAAAATAAATCAAAATAGTTGACATTGCACATGCTTGAGCACTGAGCAATATGATTTTTTCGATCAGGAGCACCTGACCCCGAGCATGAGCACGAGCCCTGAGCACCAACAAAAACTGGAAGAAATTTTTATTGTGTCTCTATTTTTTCATAAAAAAAAATTAAAAAGTATTAAGTATTACAGAATCGATGATAATTAAAGTAAAGAAATTGAGTTTTCAATCTGAATATTTAATCACTGTTCAATCGGGATGAATAGGATTCAAAAATTCATTTGGAAACATTTTAACGATAAAGTTTACTCACGATAATATTTAATAAAATAAACTTCTGAAAGCGATGATATATATTTTGGAAAATCTATTAAGAAAATTATGTAATTCTTAATTTTTTCAGGATGGGATGTGATTTTCATTTATATTCAAAAAATTGTACAAACATCAATTGTTATTCCAATATTGAAATAATATTCATAAAGATTTAATTTAATTAATTTTCTAGCATTTTCTATTAAAATTGAATCAAATCTCTATTCAAAGATATAAGAAATATTTCAAATTTTCAGATAATTATTAATCATTTGCTGAAGACTCGTTTCTATAACTATAGTAAAGGAATTAATTTCAGACAAACATTAACATTGACAAACAAATCTGCATGCTGAAGTGCTAGACTCTTGAGCACGTGCTCGAACATCTCAATTTCTTAGAGTAAGAGCACGCACTTGATTACCGAACGCGAGCATTGAAATTCCTCGGAGCACAAGCATCTGCATCATTAATTATAGCTTTGGCATTATTTTCAATTAAGCTTGAAAGCAGTTTCGAAAAAAAACTTATTTAATCAGAACAATTAAAAACCATTGATTTATTGAAAATTAAAATAAAATCATCCATATTGAGAGGGAGAGGGATGGATAGAGAGAGAGAGAGAGAGAGAGAGAGAGAGAGAGAGAGAGAGAGAGAAATGTTAATTTTAATCAATAATAGTTTGAAATAATTTATATATTAAAGTTAATTCAAATTTTTAATGTAATTTTATGATAGTATAGATAAGATGAACTAACTGTTTCTGTTTTTTCAATCGATACAATGTAAGCATAGCTAAAAAACACGAGTCAACGCACACCTGCCTATTGTAATGTTACAGCACGAAAATGCCTTTTAAAAAAGTTGAGTTTTGCTGGAGTTTTTACCTTAATTTTGAGGGTAACGCGTGAGTATCATATTATAAGAGAAGAAGAGGTTTAGTCACTCTCTTTGATATGAGCCGACAATCATCAGTAATGTTCAGTAAATTAGCAATACTTGAGACCAAGTTTTAAATTCATTTTATTCAAAAATTAAAACCCGATTAAACTGTTAAATACAATTAGTGTTTATTAAAGTTGACTCTAAAATGCATAATTATATTAAATGGCTGATCAGTGGATCAATATCTTATATTATAAATTCAATTTTTGGGTTCAACATCTTATTCAACGGTGACTTCTCATTTTTTCGAAAAATTAAACATACTTAAAAACTGTAAATTGTTTAAAAAGTTTATTTAATTACAACTTAAGATTCGAAAAATGGGGAATGAGCCAATTCAACTTTTCAGTTTTGTTTCCTCTATGCATATAATTAAAAGACAGAGTTGTTTAATTTTGTACACTTTAAAACATGGAAGCGATTATAAATGTGTATTTTTACTATTACAGTCGTATTCCAGTACTAGTTCTGTACTCGCAATCGAGTGCACTCTTTCATGTTCACATAATTTTCTCATTTATAATTATTGGGAATTGAAATTAAAGACTAATACAGGAATCATCATTACGAGAATTCTCTGATCTAACTGTTTAAATCTCATTCAATTGCTTAGAAGTAAAAACTTCCGAAAAGTTTGAAACCCGACAAATAGTATCAAATGTGACGTTAAGTTCAAACATATTAGAAGTTTAATTACCTGACATGAACTCATCCAACGAATGGCAGATGATATTTGTGGAAAAAGATGAGTTCTGCTAAAAAAACTTATGACATAACTTATAAGCTGTCATGAGAATGAAGCACAAAAAGAACAAGTTTCAGAGAAACACATTTTTACATCTTTTTTACAAATATTTAAGCTCTGATATTAAGTTGAAAGACAGCTGTTTTCAGATGAAACTTAATTATTGAGAATATTTATTAATAGAGTCGATAGAGTTAACATCTGTGATATTTTATGCAAATTTATGATAATTAAGTTTTTGGTGTTTTAATCAAATAGATTTCCAATCTTTACACATCAAGGATCTCTTTTTTGAAAATAACTTTCCGTAATTTTTAAGATTGAATGAAGCTTTTTAAAAGCTAAAAATAATTTAGCAATTTTTACAGTTCATTAATTTTATTTTGTATTGATTTGAAATTCAAATTCTTATTGTTTCCAAAGAATGCTAAAATATTTGAATCAAATGAGGAATAAAATTGATCAGTAGTTTTATTGGTTCTAATACATTGAATAAAAAAGTATGAGTCAATTTATAATATTCTAATTTGAATTGTGTCTGTAAAAAATAATATATAAAAAATGTAAAAGCTCTGAAAGTAAAAACATTAAACTTAATCGTAAATCGACGAATAAATTGTCAATTCAAGTGACTCAAACCTATCGATATAAATCACATACAAATGTTTAAATATAATATTATAAGAAAATGTTTCAGTTTATCCAATATATACTCAATATTAGACTTAATTTATATAAAGACCGTTGAAAAACTTTTACATCAAAGTTTGATAAGTTTGAGGTAAGTTTATTGGGCGAAAGTATGAAAAGTAAATTCACTACACATTAGAGCATCAGATATAGCAAAAGGTGCAAAGTTTCAGTTAATGAGCAGATATCGTGCAATGCGAAGGAGGGTTTGGAGAAGTACTTCAAATAATGTGAAATAATGCTTGCCTTTATACCAATTTTCATTCACTGTCATTATCATCTTTTGGTATATCGTCTTCAATATCTCACTATTAATTCATGAATATTTTAACAACTATTTGATTAAATAATTTAATATTTTCAACAAAGAAGATTCTAAATTAAAACTTATTCAAACCTTAGAAATTTAATTACAAAAAGAGTCATTTTCTATAAAAACTTAAATTGATTTTGCATTGAATTTGAAATAAGTTCTAATCATCAATAAAATAAATATAGGTTTTTATCTGATTTACTACTGTTATTGAATTGTAGAAATATTTATGAATATTGACCTTATTTTAGTGAGTGTTAAACCATATAAAGTAACCTAATCTGTACAGTAATTTCAAACTGATTGCGATTTTAGGTTTGTATTTGGAATTTGCATTTGTATAGAAATTCTGAAATGAGAAACAAAACTTGATTGCAAAAGTGCAATCAAAACTAAAAGGTTGGTTCTATTAATAAATAGTTGTGAGACTTTAGAAATCGTTGAAACTCATGAGATTCGAAGTTTGAAATAAAATAACATTTGAATAGTGGAGAATTCTCGATTGGGGTTTTGCTGTTCTTTCATATAAACCAAATTTCAATCTATAATTTCAATATTTTCATTCATTCAAAGAGATATTGACTTTAAAATTGACTTCAATGATAATGTGTGTTAAGATTATAACAAAAGTACTCAATCAGTTAATGTCAAGTTTTCAAAGTGTATAAGTTTTCAAAAAATTAAAATTCTTGATAATTGAGTTTTGAAACTGAATTAGAGAAAGCATAATAAAATTTTTGATCGAATAGCATTTAAATTATATAAATTAAATAACTATAATGTTTTTTCAAATAATTTTATCGATTAATATTAACGAGTTATATATTTTTGAATTATAAAACTATAATTTTTCACATTAAACATTGAAATTAAAATCTTGAATTTAACTTAATATAAAGTATTTGTATTTAATACTAAAACACATTTATTTATAAATTAGAATCACTGACACTAAAAGTGAAAGTTATAAACTATTTGCGCAATAATTACTAAATGATAACTTAAAGTTAATTCATTCTACAGTTGAAAATGTGTCCAAAAAGGGAATGCATTGAAAACATTGAATATAACTTAATGTCAATTCGATTATCAATTGAAAAGAGTTAAAAGTAATTTTATTCACTTTTAATTATAACTTTTTATAAGCAAGGTTTATAACAAATAATATTATAAAGTTGATAAAGTTCTTAAATTCTTTTTATCATAATTTTTTGAGATTAAAAAAAGCCAAAACATATTTTTATGATAAAGTTAAAGAAGACATAACGCTATCTCTTGTTTGACAATTGAATATATCATAAAAGTCTGAATTTAGTCATAGCATAACAGATGTTAACTTTTACTTTAAATAATAATTGATAACATTTTAATCGATAAATAATTGTGAAAAATATTTTTGGAATATTTGAGAAAAAGAAAATTTGGTTAAAATCGCTAAAATTTGAAAGTTATTTTTCTATCTATTTTTGGCTATTTTTAAAATCCAATTGAAATCAATTGATTTGTTTTCTGTATAAGAAATAGAATTGAAAGTCATGTGAGACTTGTTTTTGTTATCAAATAAAACACTCATTTCATTGATTTTAAAAACAATATTTATATCTATTTTACCATCAATTTATTCAAATTAATTATAATAAATATATAATAATTGAGTTTTTATTATTTAAATTAAATCTAAACAAAATAGTAAAGGAATGTCTGCTAATAAAAGATCAAAATTGTATTTTAATTCTGTTCTTAAGTTCAATTCCGATCGCGAATTATTTTAATTCAATTAAATCATTGATAAGTTGTTTCCCTTTTAATAAAATTGAATTAATTTTTATATTAAATGAAAAGAAATGGTAATTAATTTAAAATTGTTATTAAATAATATTTTTTATTAATTTTAGACTTTATTTGAATTAATAATTAATAAAATAAATTATTAAATATTAGGAACGAAATAATTTTGATATTAATAAAAGTGAAGATAATATTAGTTTTGATGACAATAATGATAATAATTTTGGACATTCTTCTGGACTAATGAGTGATGAAATTGAGAATCAAAACAATGAAACCGATGAAGACTCGAATCAAAACGATTTAATGGAAATGTTGGACGACTTTCGAAATAATTGGAGAAAAGAATTGAGAAATAATAAAATCTCTAAATTTGAAACTAATTTAAAGTAAAGTTAAATTGTATTAAATTTGATTTTATAAGTTAAAGTATAATTAAATTGTTTGATGTATAGAGAAAGTGATGAATACATGAAAATGATTGAAATGTCTGCGATGCGTCTTTTCAAGAGAGGTGTTATTAATGAACAAAATGGTAAACTTTATGAAGCGGTTGCTTTCTATAGAAGAGCCACACAATTGGTTCCAGACATTGAATTCAAAATGTATAAACTTGAAGCACAAATGGCTGATAATGATGAAAATGTCTCAAATAATTCACTACAAAATGATGAAAACCATTCAAATAGTGATTCGCTTCAAAATAATAATTTCGACGATTTTGACGAAAATGATTGCGATCTTATTTCGCGGTTTTTGCGTACAAATAGTGATGAATTCGGAAATATATTCTTATGTTCGTCACAAATGACAACATCGAAAACACATTTCTCTTCATTACCTTTTGAAGTAGTGCTTCATATTCTCAAATGGGTATAAAATTAATTGAATTTATAATTCAATTTAAAGTAATTATTGTTAATCATTGTTTCAGATCGTTTCTAATGAACTCGATTTGCGTTCATTAGAAATGTTTGGCTCAGTTTGTCGTGGATTTTATATCGCATCACGTATTCTAATATTGTTTTATGATTATTAACAGCTTTAATAATAATTTTTATAATTTCAATATATAGGAGATACAGAAATATGGCGATTGTCTTGTTATAAGACATGGGGTTCTTCGAGTTGTTCAATGATTTCTCATTATGGAAATGATTGGAGACATATGTTTGTGGAAAGAGTTCGACCAAATTTTAATGGAACTTATATTAGTCGTACAACTTATATAAGACAAGGAGAGGCTTCATTTCAAGACTTACATTACAGGCCATGTTATCTCGTAGAGTATTACAGATATTTGAGATTTTTTCCCGACGGTTAGAACTTCTCTTATAATTATTTTTATATCATTTTTTGCATTGAACTAATATTTATTCAACTTATATAAAAAGGTTATGTATTAATGCTGACAACTCCTGATGATCCGCTTCAAAGTTTGCCATCACTTCGTCACAGAAAGCCTAAGAATAATAATGTAATGACAGGTCATTATGGGATAAATGGCTCTATAATTACAGCTGTTTTGAAACGAGACTATGTTTCAGAAGGAAATCAAATGACGCGAAAGTTTAAAAACAACAAATCTCGTGACAAAGCGTTTTCGTCGCAAACCTTTCATATTGAAGTTGAAGTGAAAACTGTAAAAAAGAAGCAAAACTGTCAGCTTTGTTGGTCTTACTATTCAGCTCACTATAAGAGACCCAATGGTCAGGAAAGCGTCACTTCTTTCGAATTGAGTTCCAATAGATTTCCCTCTTTTTGGTTCTCTCGCGTCAAGAGTTATGTATCGGAAAGTGATTATAGACTCATGTGATTTAAGTCTATAAATCATAATATTTAATGATTTAAACTTATATATCAATTATATATTAATCTTTAATATATTTACTGAAATGCTTTCAATATATATTGAATTGTTGTTCACTTTAAATTTTTATTCCATTTAATTGTGAAAATGGTTTCCGAGTGAAACATGTTGTCTATTGTTAATTAAAAATTCGTTCAAGTTTTCAAAATGAAACAAACTTTGTTTTATAATTTCCAATTCGATGCTGTACTAAAAAATATGACTCAATATCTTTGGGATTCTATTGACTTGCAGTTGAAAATAATTTTTCATTTCATATAAATCTCTTTCGATAATTTTGAGGTTTGACTTGTGGTCGTCTTTTTTTCTTATGATAGTTTTGGAAAACTCATTAATTTAAGTAATATATAAACAAAATGATTAAAACATTCAAAGGTTTTTAAAGCTATCAATTAATAAGCTTTTGTGGCGATCTTTACTTTCAAAAAACATTTATTTAACAAATGAATTTATTTTAGAGAATGATCAAAGATTGACGCTCTGGAGGATAACATTCTAAGTCAAGGCACATAATTCAATGAAATTTCAGAGTCAGAAAATTCATTTTTAGTCATTCAATAACTTTTGATAAGATCATAAATTTTTCGATTAATTTCTCATCATTTCTCATCATTTCATTCTTAAAAACATACTATTCATTGATCGGTTGCAATAATGACTAATCAAAAAATCGTAAGGTTAAGGATTTCACAAACATTCAGAGATTTTCGTCAAGTTTTAAAAAAATTTTATAAAATTTTGACTAAAATATTTACAATTTTGCCTGAAATTATATATTTTTAACCAAAAGAAGTCCTGAAATCGAAAAAGGAGTATAGATTTTTATAAAAATATGAGGCGAATACCCCATACACTACATTGAGCACTAAAACCTTATTCCGATAAATTACCAATATTAAAGTTCACTTTTTTGTTCAAATTTTCAAGAATATTATGCTAAATAAGTTGAATCAATTTGAAACATAAGATCTTAGAAAAGATCGGTTTAGCCGTTGATTAAAAAAGTGATTCTGTCAAAAATTTGAACTCTATATTTGAAAATATTAATAGTTTATCGGTATTTATAAGTGAAATGCGAACGAATATTAATCGAAATTAAGCAACAAATCAAACTCCATAAAAAAGGAAAAGTTTAGGATTTGCAGAATAATAATTAAATAAATATTAAACGGTCGAATTGAATAACAATAATAAAACTAAAGAATCATTGTAATAAATTTTGATAAATGCATTGTCACCTTAACAACAGTTTTCAATGATAAAATCATAAGTTTTTTATAAAGCAATCTTTCCTTATAAAGCATTTAATGAAATTTCATAACCGTAAACCTCTAAAAACACATTTTTATAAATCATAACTGAAATCTTGTGAAGCATAACAATGGCTTTGAGTTGTGGTCGTTCTGTTATTAAAATTGTTTTGTTTGTATTCAACTTTATATGGCTGGTAAGTATTAATGATAGTTATTTTGACCAAATCTCAAAAAGTATCTATTATTCAATTTAAATGTATATTCAATGCAAACGCATAAATACTAGGATTCTAAAAATATTTTTTCAGTAATATATATCAAATTGAACAAAATTTGTGAAAAATACCTGTGAAAAATACCTATGAAAAATACCTGTGAAAAATACCTATGAAAAATACCTGTGATAAATACCTATGAAAAGTTAAAATATTACTTCTGAGCATTATTAATTGATTGGAAACTATAACTAAATAAAGTCGTAGTCGTTCTGATTGAAAATTTGAATAAAATTGCAAATTAATTGGGAGTAAATGATCCAATAATTAGCTCAGTTTTTAATATAAAATAAACTTTTAAATAAAGCGAAAGTTCATTCTCTCCCGAAAGTTTTCATTTAAGTTTATGCTTAAAATTAATACTAAACTATAGTTTATCCGTTTTATATTTGAGAATATAAACATTTAGTCAGAATTGAGAATAGTTATCAATATTGGAGATTAAGTCCTATAAAAAATAATAGAACTTATTTATTGATAGGCATTGGGAAGTGCTATCATTTATCTTGGGATTCGTGTACTTCTCAAATACAACAATTCAATCGCTGATGTTATCAAAGAAACGCCGAGGTTTATAAACAATCATTTTAGACTATATTAATATATTGATAGTCGTATTATAGGCAGAGTCTCTATTTTCGGGAGCTAAAAATTGGACCAATTTGGGGCTAAATTCGGGAGCAAAAAAACACTCTTTTGGGTGAAAATAAAATTAATATTTTTAACTGTTTTTAAGAAAGTATAATTAGAAATAGCATTAAAAATGTAGAAATAAATAAACCACAACTACTATAAAGAACACCCGAATATTGAGACTCTAATTAGAAGTTGATAATAGACTGAAATATATTAAAGTCAATAGAAAATGATAAATAGACGTTAATTAGAAGTATTTTGTGTTAATGATAATATCCCATATTATAGTGATTCAGCGATTATACTCATATCTGCCGGTGGTTTCATATTTCTAGTTAGTTTTCTTGGATGTTGTGGTGCTAAAAGAGAAAGCTATTGCATGCTTAACACTGTGAGTCAAATGTTTCGAAATATTGGTTTTTAAAAAAACTTTGTTTAACTTTATTTAACCTAATATTTGAACAGTACAGCGGCATTATCTTTCTTTGTCTTGTTGCACAAGGCGTTGGCGCGTATCTCGCTTTGAGATATCACTACGACGTGAGTTTATAAGATTCAACTGTAATCTTATTTTGAGTTTATATTAATTTATCATTCGTTCGTTTACAATAATTTATAGTTAGAAAAATATGCAGAAAGCGGAGTTCAGTCTGCATTACAGGCTTATAAATGGAAAGAAACAGACAGCTATCCGGAAAATAGAGCCATAAATCTATTTCAAAAAGAGCTACATTGTTGTGGAGCTAAAGATCGTCACGATTGGGATATAATAAACCCAAATAGTGATAAAGGTTTGGATCCATTGAAATAAATATTGAAAAATTAGGGACTACTTTGAAATACGGGTTTAATATCCAACGAGTCTCAAAGTCTATCTTATTTTTCAGATTATTCTATTATATTTTACTTGTATTGATATGTTTTTGAAAGAAAAAAGTTAAAAAGCTTTTTATTATTTGATGTAATGTATTATAGACTTATACCCCGCGTCGTGTTGTAAAACTGAAAATGATGTTGAAAATGGATTTTGTAAACGGGCAAAAACTTCGGTAAATTTAATTTAAATACAATTTATTGAATCTATTGTTTATATTTAATAAAACAAATACAATAAAACAGGAAAAAGGATGTGTTGAAGCGATTAAAGATTATCTGACACTAACAATTGGAAGTTTAGGTTCGAAACCTTTACCATAATATTTAAATGCTTCAAATATTTAATTGTATTAATTTGTTTGACAGGTTATGTTGCTATTGGTCTAGTTTTCATTGAGTTATTGATAATGATATCTGCGTGTTGTTTGGCTCAAGATTTGAACAAATATTCTTCATACGCATCTCCTAAACAAGTTCGGGCATAAATTTTAAATATTATTAACAAAATTGAATTGAATTCATAATAATAAAGAAACAAAACTTGGATTATAGTTGAAAGAGAAATCTAAAAATATGACGATCTCTGCATTTAAATAATAAGTTCAAAAATGTATTTCTAAAACAAAAACCACTTAAATTTTTTTTTAAAATATTTGAGTTTTGAAACTTTTTAATCGTCTTAAAAATTAATTTAAGAAAAACTATTATTCAAATGTATAGTTAAGTGATTTGAATCATGTTTTACATAACTATAACTACTGTAACATTCAATTTAATTAGTGATCAAATCATATCATTTTAACACAAGTAGTAATAATTGAGAAAATAGATTTACTTTTTATAGAAATCAACTAATTAACTATTTTGTAGTATTTATGTTTCACTTCAATTGCATTGATTTAATAAAATTTAAATATTTTGAAATTCTGTGACAAATGTTGTTTGAAAATATATTTGATTGAAATACCATTTTTACAATTCCAACAATGCTCTCATCAATGTTTTGACTCGAAAGGTATGCATAAAAACTATTAATAGTTATACTGCAGATCAATCGAGACTTTATTTAAGATATTTTGACCTTCAAAATTATGATTCAAGTTAAAGTAATTTCACAAATAATAATTAATTTTAGTTAAAGTTTTGAAAATATGGATCACTTTTATATAAACGTTGAGTTTTTGTTTGAGTTTTTCAAACAATTGAATTTAAACGTTTTCAAATGTTCACCGAATAATATTAGGATAAAATATCGTTATCCAAAGTGACTCAAAATAAGTTTTAGATCTAAAATCTGTTAAACTAATCCATTTCCATGCAATACATTTTGAATATATTCTGAATCATTGAATCCTTGTCTTATAGAATATGGTGTCCAATAACTCAAATACTTAAAGTTTTTTTTCCAAATCTTTAAAATATATAATTAAAATATTTAAGTTAAAGTTTAAGTTAACTTCAAATCAAACTGAATTTAAGATAACGAAACATTTGAGTTAAATCAAAAGGTCTACTTTCTATACTTAAACTTCACAATTCTCCACAACTTTAATTGAACAATATTTTTAAAGTTAGAGTAAGAACTTATACTCTTTTTGATCAAATACTGACAGTTTGTCTTAAAAATTTCGACAATAACTATATTTAATAATAATATTAAAGCTCAAAATTTTTACTTACAATGTTTCAAATTAAACGAATTATTTATCCCTCAAATACTAAATAATCTGATGAATAAGAAAATAATAGAAAGACATAGAGATTTGTTAATGTCTTTTTGATTTATTGCGTCGATGTCTTGAATGAGATGAAGAACGAGCACGTCTTCTGTCATGATCTTTACTTCTGTGATGAGATTCTCTTTCACGATGTCTTGAATTCCTGTCTCTTTCTCTGTCTCTACTCTTTGATCTGTCATTTCTACTACTTTTATGGTGTCGTTCCTTATCTCGAGATCTATTATCCGATTCTTTCCTTTTATCACTTCTTTCCTGATTATTATCATAAACATAATCATACTTTGTATCAATTCTTTGTCCAAAAGCAGTCCTTTTAATTGCAAATTTGTCTTTATTTTCTCGTTTATCATCTTTATTATCATTGAAATAAGTGACACCTTTTCCTTTTCCATTCCATTTAATTTTAGAGACAGATTGACTGAAGTCTACGTGAATACGTCTGTCATCTATTAAGACGTTATCCATTTTGAAGAAAGCCTTTTCACAATCCTCTTCTTTTTCAAACTCAATGAACGCGTACTGAAGAGATTCATTAGTTTTTGTGTCACGAATCACTTCACAGCTGACAATATGTCCGAATCGAGAAAATATAACTTCGAGATCGTCTTCACGGGTCACAGGATTTAGTTTACAAATAAAGAGAACATTTTCGGGAGGCTTTATATCCGCGTCAGGAATATCACCAATCATTTCGAGCACTAGAGCTCTCTCTCGCGCCTCTTTCTCTCGCATTTCTTCATCAATCTGTTCCGCTGTCTTTCCGTCCGTGTCGTCGATCTCTTCATTAACTCCAATTCGATTCGATTTAAGTAATTCTTCAGACACTTCAGGCGATTGCGGAGGGATTTCGAGTCCTTTTTAGAAATATTAGAAAAAGACAATTAATACTAATTTATTGTTTTGTTGTTTATTAAACCTTTTGGATCAGGAAATGGATCGTCAATAATAACAGTATGAGTAATGAGAATGTCTTTATATGGTTTCATATCTGAATCACAAATAGTTTCATTTAATTTAATGATAACATCAATGCCTTCGACAACATGTCCAAAGACTGTATGAATTGAATCCAAATAATCTAAATTATGACTTAAAGTGAAGAAAAACTGCGAGCCATTCATTCCCTCTCCATTATTAACCATTGAAATTAGACCTAATTTATTGTGTTTTATCTTAGGTTTGAGTTCACTCTCGAAAAATCTTCCCTGAGATCCATATAATGAATAGAAGACAGAATCGCCTCCACGTCCATCACCGGTCGGATCACCCGTTTGTGCAATAAAATCACGTGAAATGTAATGAAATGAACAAAAGTTATAATATTTAATTTTACATAATTTCAAAAAATTAAGACATGTTTTTGGTCTCTCTTTAATAAATAGATCAACAGTTATGTCACCGATTGTGGTCTCGATTACTACTGACATCACTTTCTTATTAATATTATTATTAAATATTTAATGCAATATTTATTTATTTTATTATATATTTATTAAATACGTTTACTTTAAATCAATTCTAATTCAACTGAAATATATTATAAACAAATAATGTCTGTAAATAACAGTTTTTACTTCTGTCATATCAATAATCCATAAACAGGTGTCAATACACAAAAAGACGTCATTTACTTAAAAGTATTATAATTTATAACAAAAAGTTTATTATAAAAAAAACTAATCTTAAGAATTTTTGATCCTCTTATTTAATGATTAGACAAAAATAACATAAATTCAACTTTTGTATAAACAATAGCCGACAAAACAGATAATATGCTTAAATTGCATATAAAATAAACAATTGATATCGAGTTTCTCTCTCGACCATCACTTCGAAGCAATCGCACAAATAAGAGTCAATTTAAATTATTGACTCATTAGTGCTCATGAAGGCAACAGTTTATGTCCAAACATATGTCCACTCAATATCACTCTGCGATCAATTAAATTGTGATCAAAATTAAGAAATCCAAATTATTATTTTGTAATCTTAAGAAGTTATATAAACTTAAGGTTAAGTTTATTATACGAACAAAATAATACATTCAATTAATGATTGAATTATAAGTCCTATACGAGATTCACATTAATACAAATTATATAATTTTATAATACATTTAATCTAATAAATGATACGAAAATGCAGTTCTATTTGTTTTGTTTGAGAGTGGAGTCAGAGGTTTACCAAAACTACACTCATATACTGTATGTAAAACTCATAACTGTTTAATTGTATAAAAATAACAAATTTAGTCAACTCTTTGAAGATGTGAATGAAATGATATTTAATTGGAATCCCATTTAACAATAGATCTATCGAACCAAACCATTTGTCCGATTGGTTCCAAACAATAATCAGGTAATAGAGCCAAAAAAGTGGGTGCATCCGCGCCTTCCTCTATTGTTAGAGGTCCCTTATGTGAAGTCATATCTGTGTTTACATATCCCGGATGTACGGCATTAACAATTATATCTTGACGAGTGGTGTCATTATTGAACTGTCGCTGTTGTATGAATGAGAGTGCAGTTAAAGCTACTTTAGACATACTGTAAGCAGTTGTTGGCCAACCATTTTCAATATGTTTTCCATTTCTTACATCATTCATATAACTATTCACTAAATTCATCAATTCTTCATCAGTCAGTTCAGGGTTTGAGAACTTCTTTCTCATAGATTTGTCTAAAAATAAATAATAGTTAACATATTATATTTTGTGCTTTTAATTAAAAATCCTTAAAATAAATGTTTAGATTAACTCAATATTAGATGAATAATATTTATTAATTACTATAAATATTATGGTAAAAATATTTAGCATTAAAATTGATTCGAGATATGAATTGAGTGAATGATCTTCAGTCTGAATCACTTATTAAATATAGTATTAGTTCTCAACTTATTGTTTAAAGAGAATTGCATTTAAAGAAAATGTCAAACAATTGTGTGCACTATATTTTCAATAAACTTCTCAAGTTTTCCATATTTTCAGTTTTCTCCAGAAGTAATCATTTTTGGAAATTGAATTGCAAAAAGTGAAAAAATATAAAGATTTAATTTGAATGGATATCAAATAAATAATGAATACCTTTAATATTTTGAAGCATTCCTGCAGATGAAGACACGTTTACAACTCTTCCGTGATTTCTGAGAATTGGAAACAATTTGAGGCAAAGATTTCGTGTGGAATAGAAATTAGTTTTAAGAGTATTTTCCGCCTGTTCTACAAATGGTACGTTTGAATCATATTTATAAGCAATTCCACAATTATTCACAATAATATCAACGCCATTAAAATTATCGATTAAATATTGTTTAAATCTATCGATAGAAGTGTTGTCATTGATGTCCAACTGATGGTATAATGGATTAAAACCCAAATCATTTAATTGTTTGATAGCATTTCGACCTCTTGTCTCATCTCTTGAGGTGAGAATCACTTCACCATTGAATCTGTTGTCACACAAAAGCTTAACGATTGCAAAACCGATGCCTTTATTACTGCCGGAAACTATTGCAACACGTCTTGACATCTATTTATAATTAAATATAAATTAATTAGTATTCAGGCATTAATTCGTATCAATAATAACTAAATTAATAAAAAAAAACTGATTATTTTTATTACTTTTGCTTAACTTTAAAGTTATTATTAATGAAATATCAGTAAAATTAAATATTTATTGTTAATTAGAAACCAATAACTAATTAAATTTTTAAAGCTTAATAAATGTGTAAATTAACAAATAATAAAGTATAATAATAATAAACTTATAAATAGGGAAATTAATAAATTAAATTTGAATAAATATGTGTTTTTGAAATAGGTTTGATGCGTGCGATCATACAGGGATGCCACGAACCTTTTACCCGGGGGTTACAGAGAAAACCACAAAAGATACAAATATGAATTATATATCAAAATGTTAG
>JAQFXV010000249.1:0-28060 GCA_034694065.1 Camisia spinifer
CGAAATTTTCATGCTTTTCATGCCTGGTTATTGACAGATTTCAACAATTTATTTAACTATGTTCGGGTTCTATAACCCAGTTGGGGATTTTTTCAAATTTTAAGTTTTGAAGTTAGAATTTTTTAATTATTATTATGAAATGTGCCAATGAATGGATAACATTTTACACCCACTAAAAACCTCTGCCCACGAACCCCCTCTTAACGCCCTTTCTACTTTTAGAAAATTTTGAAATCATTGTTTAAAAATATTTTCTAATTCTTATTCTTTTAATAAGATGGAAAAAGAATGAATATGTGATCTGTCCTCTCGTATAAGATATAATTATGGAATTTGTCTCTTAAATAAAGATATGAATATGTGATCTGTCTTCTAATATATGAGATACAATTATGGAATCTTTCTCTCAAATAAAGATATGAATAATCACAGATCTGTAGTGTTGTATCAGTTCGGGGTTTTTTCATTTCTATTCAATTTCTATTCAGTTTCTATTCAGTTTTCTAAAAGATTTTTCATCCAGTTTCTATTCAGTTTTTTGAGAATTTGGGCTCAGTTTCTTTTCAGTTTCAGTTAACTGAAACAACACTATCACTGATCTGTCCTCTCATATAAGATTTAATTATGAAATCTTTCTCTCAAATAAAGATATAAATATATGATCTGTTCTCTCATATGATATATAATTATGGAATTTGTTTCTCAGATAAATATATGAATATGTGATCTGTCCTCTCATATAATATTTAATTATGAAATCTGTCTCTCAGATAAATATATAAATATATTATCTGTTCTCTCATATAAGATATAATTATGGAATTATACTGTATAAATACATGTATTTTATAAAAATAATGAATAAATATAGGACTGAATCTAGTATTTGAGTGACATAAGCATAAACATTAATATTATCTTAGATTGTTAGAATAAAAAGTTGATGATTTGATCAAAAATTATTAATATTCCAATTTTAATTCGAAAATTGACGAAAATCTTAAGTTGTGATGCATATGATGTTTAATTAACTACAAATTATAAGGAGAGAAACACAGAGAAAACAATATAATTTATACATCATATACATGTATAATAAATGAGCAAACAAATTTTCATGTATTTTTACAACGCTAGCACTGACCATAAAAAGATACCATAACTGCAGAAACATTATGAATAAAATGGGAATTTTAATTGAATCGAAAGAAAAATTAAGAAAAGTTTCGATGGTATAAATTTATGGTCTGAGAAAGATATTTTTTTTATTGAAATTTTTAATTGATTACTAACTTTATTTCGAATATATTTGATTTTTAAATTTTTTAATAATTCATTGATTCAAGAATTGTTTAGGTATTGTTCGTTCAAGTAATGGAATACGGCTTCCAATCAATGCTAATCTATTTACCCAATCGGGAAGTCTTTTTCCGCACAAACCCTACAGAAAAAATTCTATTTAGTTTAAAAGCAATCATTCAAAATATTTTTACTTGAATGAAAGCATCACTAAAATGATTGCAATTTCTGTAAAATAAATTATAATTTTCTCCTTTGAATTCATGTCCCATTTGTTTAACTATTTGTCGAATATCTTCAGCGCTATATTCTGTGTAACCAATTATTGTCGATAATCTATGAATAAAGTCATAATATTCTTATTAATCAATTGAATATTTATTTATAGAAATTTTTTATTCACTTAAGTTTGAAATAATCAAATCCAATAGATTTTAGTTCTGTCGGTAAAGTCCTGAAGATTCCTGACTTATTAGAAAGAGTTCCCAAAAAACAATATTCTGTTTGAATATTTCATTCATAATTCAGTGATAAATAACTATATATATTGTGGTATTTTTTACCTGAAGAGTAGACAACGACTCCCGAGTGATAAACTCCGAGTCCAAACGAATCCAAGTATTTGTTTTTCGCTGACTTTTATCAAAGTAAATAATTTTTAATTTCTAAGATTATAAGCCAAACACATTTTATTACCAGATCATAAACATTTAGTATCACAGGTTGTTTCGACATTGCCTTAATTTAGTATTAATACGATTGAAGAATCAATTTTTTATGAAGTTTATCATGACTTTCAAATACTTAATTTACTCAAACTGAATAAAAACATAGATTTAACTAAAATTTAACTAAAATATGACTAAAAATTTTGAAAAATTATAATAAACAATGAATTGCCAAACATTCGCCCTATTGTTGTGCTCATGAGTTATAGTTATCTTAAGATTTAGTCACGAGTTTTAGAGTTTGAGCTCATTTATCTGATATTATCTATAAGTACTCTTGGACTTAAAGAAGTGGCGGAAATGTTTTCATGGTTAGGGCTCTGTTGAGTGACCTATACTTGTAGTTAATGATAACAAATTATTTTTAGTCCATCACTGCTTTTCATAAAGTTTTGTGCTATAAGTGGAGAACAAAAAGTGCTTCACTATAAATATAACAAAACATCTCAATATTTTATTCAATTTTTTCTAAACTCTAAAAACTTTTCAGCATATAATTATTGAAATTTTTAACATGAATTTTTAACATTTTCAAGAAAATGATTCAAACTTATTAAAGAATAATTAAATATTTAAACTCATATGAAATTTTTGCGTAAAATTCAGTTTTATTATTATTGAAAAAATCAAAAAACAAAAAAGAATTACATGATATTGTAATTTGTAAATAAAAGCTATATTACAATAATATAATTTAATTTATGCAATAATTCTTATTAATTTTCCTCAATTTAAATTCAAACCATCGAATATTAAAGTATTGTAAACTTTTAGCCCTTTCTCGAAACTTTTATCAATTTGTGTTCTGAATATTCTCATAACTGACTCGTATTATATTTTTGTACAAAAGTTTTCATAAAGGGTTGAAATTAATTGAAGAGAAAATTTATAATTACATAATAAAAGTTTAAAATTTGGTAGTATTCTAAGTCAATACAAAGTCATTCATTACAACTTTTTTAGCTCTCAACCTATTTTTACTTAAATTCAATAACCGAGAGAGAGGACCACCGCTTTCACTCTCTTCATCTTCATGTATATCTGATTCATCATTATATGGTCGATAATTAGGCACATAATGCTTATAAATATTTCTCGGTGGAGACCATTCGTCTCTTTTGCCCGAATTCTGTCGATCAAAATTTGAATAATCATTTCTATTCGATTGCTGTTCAGAATTCCGGTATGAGTTATGATTATTCTTCACAATTGGATTCCATTTCTTTTGTGTATCGCCAGAGTTTGTGTAGAGATTGTCGTTTGATTGAGATTTTTGATCAAAATTAGTCTTTGAACTAATTTGTGAATTCGGATAAATATCAATATAAGAACTCAAATATTCTGGATTTTTGTCTGAATTCGAATGACGATTATTCCCATTCGTTTGCTGTTCATAAGTTGGTTCTAAATTTGAATAATCGCTTATTTTTGGAGTCAATTTTTCCTGTTTTTCGTTTGTGTTTGAGTAGTCATAACTTGAATATGATTTCTGCTCAATATTCGGCATTGAGTTCGAGTATATTTTCCAACTATCCTCTGATATTTCTCCATTTCCTCCTGAGTATGAGTTTTGAGGATTTATATAAGATTTCGATCTCGAATTCGGCTCTTCTTTGAAATAGGTTTCAATGGGAGGACTTGTTGTCAGATCTTTTTCGCCAAAATAAGGAGTTTCTGTATTTTCGAGTAATCTGTGAGTTAGTGAATAGTCTTTAACAGATATTTTTTCAACAGGATTCGTCTCAACCATTGAAGAAATTAATGGCGAATCTTTTATCTGATCCGCACTCATAGGATAAAAGTCTTTGCTATTTTGTTCCGAATCGAAACGATAATAGCCTTGATAAGCATCAGAAGCCTTTTTATCAGTACTTCTGCAGCATTGACTTATTAAGAATATTATCAATAACTAGAAAAAATGAATATTTATTCTTTTTTAAATCAATTGAAATATGTTAAATTTTGTTAAAGAAAAACAAAATAATTCTATTAAGTTAATTTTCACAATTAATTGAATTAACGATTATTAAGTTAATCACAAATGGCGTAATTTAATCGATTAGAGAGGGATTTTGAAGGAATCACTAAAGTTTAAGTAATCTCACTAATAATGAAAACTTTTAGTATCAAAAAATTAATTACTCATAATTTTAAATTGGAAATGAGATGAATTTTTTTTCAAACAAAAGCGAGGCATTGGATATTGGCTGAAGATTACATTATTTATACATATCTCTAAAGAAATCAAACCTACACTTATTTCGAGGAATAAAAGTCAAGTATCCCTTCATTTTATTAATCGAAAGTTTTAACTCATTTTCTAAAAATATTTTCACCTTCATCTAAATAATAGTTGAAATTGCTATTTTTGGGATACAAGATAACTTTAAAAACTTCTGATAAAAGCCATGTTCAATTCAAACTAATTTCTATTGATTAGACTTTATATTGTATTAAATCACAATTTAAGAGAGTTGAGTCATCATCTGAAGAGAAATTGGTTATTATATCGCTTTGCAATTGTTATAAATTATAAATAGTTTGACTTTAAAACCTATTCAAACTTTTTTGAATTTAAAATATTGCTATCAAAGCTCACCAAAAAATAATATAATTATTGTTTAAAAAACAAACATTTGATATATCAAACACTAAGTGATTGAAAAAGATGGAATATTGAAAATATTATTAATAATTTAATTATTCTTACCTTTAAAATGTTGGACATATCTCAAAATTTATGGACAAACATTGAATGAATAACTAACAAAACTTGACTTTAAAAAAGTTTAAACTAAATCTTTACTTTATATATTCAAATATAACATAATTTGATGATTTCGGGTTTAAAAATATCTTTAAAATTTGTCAGAAATTATATTCAAAGATCAAATGATTCAATATTAGTAGAGATCCTAAAGTGGCTTTGATGTATTCAAAAGATTATTTCTGGTTAAAACATATTAATATAAGTTATAAATACAGGCCGAAAGTACTTTAATATACATTTTAAAGTAATAAACTTCATAAATCACTGGACCCATTAAAAAATTGAAGTCTTTGAGATATACCTCAGTCATAATTGTCGCCTTCAGAGACCATAAAACTTAATGAAGAAAAAAAGTTTGAGAATACATATTTCGATAAAGATTGTGAAAATTCAAGTTTGAAAAAAGATGAGTTTTATAATGTTTCTAATTATAGTAATAATAATCTAAGTTCAGACTTAAATTTGAGACAGAATATAGGAAAGGGTGTCTTAAAAGATAAAAGTTAATTAGCATGATAAATGCTATTAGTATTATACTTGCTGCTCTCAATAATAACTAACTAAAGATGTTAAAGCAAGAAATTTGTAGAGTAGTCATCATTAATATAAACATCTTTGTCTTCAAACATATACATCCAGTTTAAGTTTTGCTTATGTTTTGAGAACATCTCTCTTCTCTAGTTTTCTCTTTTCTCAAATAGGTTTCACTTAAGTCTTACTAATGCTATCAAAAGTGATTTCATTCGTAAGTCTTTAATTAAGTTAAATAAATATTTTTTTTTAATAATTTTTCCGATGACTTTTCAAAATAAAAAAAATTCTTTTAGGTTTTGGTATTTTTATATTCAATAATCAATTGCCACGCGAATCATGGCATGAATTACGATAAGTTCAATCCTTATGGAAATCATTTTGGAAGTCCTCAGCCTTCGTTTGGATATTTTGGATCTGGTCTCGGCTCAGGTTATGCCCCAAGTTTTGAACCAAACTATGACCCGAAGTTTGGATTTCCAAATTACGGATCAAATTTAGCAGCAAGTTTTCGAACAAATTATTTTTCAAGATATGTACCGAATATGGAACCTATTTATGGACAGCCATCACAAAAAATTTCCAACAAAAGGAAAAGTAGAAGATATGGAGAAACTAAAAGAATAAAATCTTGTGATCATTTGCTTCATGGATCTCAACAGAAGGAATCTTATCCATCTTTCCAACAATCAGAAGAATATTCAAACCCTGCTTCTGATTATGCATATTCTCCTTCGCAAACAAATCCACAGACTTCTGGTCAACAAATGGATAGCTCATTATTACCAATCATTGCTTTATTATCAAAGCAAATGTCTTCAAACACTCCTGTGATTCAAAATTTCGTGAATCCGACCCTCGGATCATCGAATCCCAGTTTATCTCTTAATAATTTAACTGATTTTCACAGAGTTGGAGAATCTGTTAATTCTTATAATTATAAATCAAAGCCAAAAACAGATAAAAGAAAACTCAAAGTCAAGAAAATAGTTTTTGAAGATTTGCATATGGATAAAAAAGCTTGAAAATGAGTTTTTTTCTATAGATAAAATACTGTAGAAATTAATTGATTGCTAAAAAAATTAGTTACTTTTGTATACCATCTCTAATGCAAAAGTTCTTCTCTTTAATGAAACTGAAGATCACGGGTCACAAATACCAGTTTGTTAAATAATTACTGTATAAATATATTAATCGAATGTTTGAATATTAATTTCTTGTTACCTCATTAGAATTTATTGATATATAACAAAACTATTATAAATACAAATAATTTTGTGTAAATTTCTATTCTCATAATAATTCTTATAATTCTATTATTATAACATCAATCAAGTCGTTCATATAATGTTCAAAATTTAAAAGAATATATCAAATCTGAATTTCATTAAAAATTTGAAAAGAATAAAAAATTATAGTAAGTTTTGGGATCTATGATTATTTTCAACCAAATTAATGAGTTATTGATAAGTTTTTTGAACAAAATATATGGATATCTTGCTTTGTAAACATATAATTATTTCATTCATATTTGAGAATTTCTTCAAACATTAACGAAAGGTGTTTAACTCTTTGAATATATTAAGTTGACTTCTATTATTGATTGTATTGATTTGTCAAATGCATGAAAATTATTTTTTAATCCTATCAAAAATACTCGTTTAAACTTTTAAAATGCTTTCTTACAAACACATTTTCCTTCAAATAACTATTGAGAAAAGTATTGATAAAAATACTGGAAATCAGTTTCTTTATAATAAATAAATAACTTTAAACTTCAATGTTTTTATTGAATAAAATCGTAATGAAAAAAGACTAACGAATGAATAACTGTTAGTTGAAGATAGACAACAAACAAACAAAATTTACTGACAAAAAAGACATTAAACAAATTTAAAATTGAAAACATTAAATCATTGAATGATTAATTAACTAATTATCTGTAATTTTCTCGCATATATGCGGGCCCTCTGTATAAAGATCTATAAACAGGAACACCATTAGAAGATGATACTTTTCCTTGAGGTGAATAATTGCTTAATGAGTTAGGCATTGGATTCGATGAAGTCTCTAATGATGAGAAAACTCTATTAGCTCTGGGCTCTCCTTTCGAGACGATTGTATGCAATTCTTCGATAACCGGACGTATCTCTTGAACCAGACGACGATATGGTTGAATGATTTCGTGAACTTCTTGTATGACAGGTTTCACCACTTCATAGATTACTCTTTGAGGTTCGTCTTCAGACAATGAGTGCTCTACTTCTGGCACAACTCCTATCGTATAAATTAATCAAATGTTACCTATATTTTAAAATTTAAGGAAAAGTTTTTGAAATTTGCAGACCAGGAGATCGAGACTGATGTACGACAACTCGATTTGAAGAAGTTCTGAAATGAATTGTGAATGGATTTCCATCATTAGACACATCAATGAACTCTTCTTTAGGTCTGTCATGAGTTGAAGATAAAGCTTTCACTTCTACTTTTCTTTCTGTTTTTATGGCGGGTGGAATTGAGTCACTTTTTACTCCTAAATTATTACTGATCTTCAAGAGCTCATTTAGTTTTGCAATTCTGTCTTCTAGTCCTTCATTAAAAAGATTACTTGAACTTAAGCCAGAATAAGCAGCAGCTCTACAATAGACAGCTATCGATAGGAATATCAATAACTAGAAACAAAACAAAAAAGTATTAATTGATGATAAGTGAAGTTGAAAATATTTTTTTTACTGAAGAGCATAAACTTCAAAAGAAATTATAAGTCCTAATAATTGGATCAATTTTCATAGCTCAGAACGCCCTCATCAAGAATCTCATTGATATTTTTCTGAACTTAACAAATATCGAAAATTAGTTAATATTTTCTGTCCCTTAAGAATGAAACCAATTTAACAACATATTTAACTTTTTATCGAAGAGAATAAATGTTTTTGCTAACTGTAAAATTTGATATTTTAATCAAAGTAGTTTACATAGATTACGAAGTTTACTTAAAATGGCTTTAAGACCCGAATTAATTCATTTTCAACTGATCTATAATTATATTTCTTATGGTCAAAACAACTTTTTTATATCATTTCAATACCAAACTTATGATAAAAATTAATTATTACATACCTTGAACATGGCATAGAATACTTACTCTTATTAAATGCTTTTTTAAAACACTACACAGTTTTTAAGAACACTATCTGATGAAATATAGTGCGAATAAACTTAATCTTAACTACTATTAGGAATTTATAAATATAAATGAAAGTCAGTCATGTACTGGTCTTAAATACAGGTATTTTATCGTGCGTTTAAAAATGTTTCGATATTAAAAGGAAAATATTTTTGCTATCAAATGGTTTGATTTTTTATTTTTTGAACGTTTTGCATGTTGTTTTAAAAATCTGAAGATGAGATATCAGAGATAAATTCTATCTTTCGATTTGAAGTAATAAATTTTATTTTTTTTGTCTGCAAACAAATAAAATTTTTATTAAATATTCACCATAAAAAACTTTACAGTTCAACACAAAAAACTAAATTTTCTCAAAAATATCCTGAATTTTTTTCACAGTTTAAAAACATTGCAATATAAGCAATATAAATATCTTATAATAAACATGATAAAACAGTAGAAAAAATAAATTATATTCGGATAAACTTACTGTAATTATACTAGAATTTACTACAAATAAATTAATAGATGAAACATTGTTCTTTAAAGTGATAATTCATTCAACAAATTCATTTTTTCTATGGAAAATAGATCAAAAACATCTAGTTTATAAATAACAGTTTATAAATAAGTGAGAGCACGAACTTATGATTACTAAAGTTAGATCAAGATAAACAACTTTATCGTGAAATAAAAGTTTATTTACTGCATTTTGAGTCTTCTTTTTATAAGATAATTAAATTTAAATTTATTCACGTTTTTAATCAGGCTCTGAGCGAATTAATGTATTTTTCAATTGGCTGTTAAATCAGCATTAACTTTAGTAACACTTTATAGACGTCTCTCGATTTCTGATCCAGTCCTTCGGGTCATTCAAGATCTCAGATATAAAAAGATTTTTTTTAATACTCCTCTTGAAAATTATTTTGGGAAAAATATCTTATCATAAATTTTTACTTTTAAAAATGATGAGAACTTAAGTAAATCTTGAAAATCAAAATTTGAGATGGATTTTATTTTATTGCGAAATTTTCGAGAGTTGAACTTTCAAATAATATCTGATTTGATCAATTTCTTTCACGATATTATATATCTCTTAATCGATTCATTTTTATATTTATCAATAGTTATGAAATATGCAGTAATAAAATATCTAAATGTGAATCTAACTTATATTAAAGTGAACTCATTTTTAAGGTACAGGTATATTAATTTTTATTTCTTCCTATTATAAGAGCTATTTTTCGATATTTATCTAAATTATATTAAGAAAATAAATATTAAAACTTGTTTCAGTGAAAATTATTCTTAAGTGAATTTTGCTGACCAACAAAATAAATAAAAACGAGTACTAAACTCGTATTGATTTAACAGAAATTTATGTTTTCCAAAAATATATCAATGATAAATTACTATAAAATTATCTGTTTTTAGTTAATCTTTCACACATGTGAATGAAAAAATAATTTTTATTCTCATTTAAAGTCCAGAGCATTATTTAAAAGCAATTAAACCATGAATGAAGCACAATAAATATCAATGATGAAAATTAACAATTTGATTGAAATTTTATGGAATAATTCATGTTCAACGAATATTCCTTCTTAACAACCGTAATAAAGTAAATATTGGAAAATTACTTAGAAGTTTGTAATCATGTTCTTTTTATTCGGGAATAATATCAATAACCGCTTGGTTTTCAATTTGATCAGAACATATTTATATAAAGTTATTATAAATTGCCTAATCAAATAAATGATCAAATAATGTTTGATATTTACTCAGATTTTTTTATGAGAGCAATTTCTTATCAGAATTTCTTAAATACATGTAACCAGTTCTAGTCAAAGTCATACTGGATATTCTATGCATTCCTGAGAAACTAAAAGTAACTTTATTAGAGTCAATTGGAAAAGTTTTTAAATATCAATCATGGAATGCAAGAATTTTACTAACAGTAACTTTGAAAATAAGAAGGTCTTAACTCATTTACTTTTAATCTATAAAACAATTTCTGAGTCACTCACTTTTGTTTCATCAATTGAAATTATATGACTCAATGACTTATAGTTATGTATTATATAATCTCAATGGTTATTGAATGAGTTTATATGATTAGTAGAAAAAATCTTATATCTCTGAATAAGTTTTGTGCTGAGGCAGAAAAATTTTCGTTTGGGAACTTGCATAAGATTAAAAATTTTAAAATTGTATATCTAATTATTTTTGAAAGCACACCATATATGTCAAAGTTTTGGTTACAAAATAAATTCTGGAATCCAAAAAATAATTCGAATAATTATAGCAAAATTTGATTGTAAAATTAGCTTTATTGACACTATTGTTCTTTACGCTAAATTCAACTTTAAAAACACGTCATATTATAAATTTCGAAAATTCAACACTTTAATTAACAAAAATTATACACAAATTAGTTATTAATGTTATAAATTAAAGATTAATAAAAAAAAAAGATAATTTAATTTATTTATGCATTTAGGAAAAAAATTGAGTAATTATTTATTTCTCCAAAACTTGATTCTTTCTCGACTTTCAGCGAACGGTAAAAGAAACAAAATCTTATTTAATTGATGAATATTCTGAAAGAAAGAAAAATAACTCACTCAAGCTTTTTTATCTATGAACAAGTCTTCCATTAAAATTTTTCTAATGCTTATCTTATTTTTATTTCTCTTTGAACTCCGTTTTCGCTGATATAGTTCTCCAAATCTATCCGACGATTCCTGAGTGTGTTTATAATCAGTTGGAAATGAATTATTGGATTCATGAAGCGATGGATTGACGAAATTTTGAATTACTGGTTGATTAGTAGATAACTGTTTGGCTAATGCGATAATAAGTGGTAATAAATGTCCCAATTGTTGCAATTGTGTTCTTCGATCAAAATTATTATTAAAATTTGAAAAGATTTGAGGATTTGGATAACTTTCTGATGGATTATTGTTTAATCTGTAGGCAAACTCTTCAAGTGTTCGAGGATTGTTGTCATACTTGAGACCATTCATTAGTTTAGGTCTTTTATTTTCACCCGAGGTTTTTGATGATATATAACTGCCATTATTTGATAGGAAATTCGATCCATAATATAGATCATGAATTGGTCTGTAATTAAGTGAAGAGCCATAAGTAGACCCATAATTAGACCCATAATCAGCTCCAAACAAGTCATCCGGAGATTTAATTTGATAACTTTTCAATCCATAACTATCAATATTTCTATATTTAAAGCCATAATTATAAGCGTTACAATAGTTTGTGTTTAAAATTGAAATCAAAATCTGGAGATAAATTTGAAATTAGGATTAATTTGAGTATGATATCAAAATTAGAATCTCATTATAACTTACTTCAAACATAAACCAAATTTTAGTCAAATTCATTTGTGAAACTTTAAGTAAACTGATTATAACTTCATCAGTAAATAATGAAATTGAAAGAAGGATCTGCTCAACACATTAGAAAAATTATATATGTCTGCTTCTGCTTGAATTGTAAGATTTATTTATTTGAATAAATTACTAAACATTTCTAGCTATTAAAAAAGTAATTAGTAATAAATAAAGTAATAATAAGAGCAACGATAAAATTTATGTCAATACTTATCAACTTTTTCGGTAGTTTAGGACTAATGATAGTGTTTATCAAAGAAACTTTACTTAATCGTTGAATAATTAACAATTTATCATAGAGTTATTCATAGTTAAATCTTAAGATTCATATTTATTCATTTTTTGATTTCAGAAGAGTTTATAATTATTTTAATGATGGGTATGCTTTTGGAATAAAAGAGTGGATTAAATAAAATTTTGATAATTCGTATCACAATTATTCCACATAAATCATAAAGATATTTTTTATCTTAAAATAAAAGTATTAAAAACCATTTATTCCATAATAAGATAACTACTTTTAAAAATATATTTTGTATAGTGAGTGAATGAATATAAGGTTTAATGAAGAGGTTCTTTCACTCAATTTATAGTTGAGCATCATTTTAGTCAAATTTTTAGTGAAATAAATGCATTAAAATTGCATTTATTTATTCCATTGACAGAATATAAGTTATCAGTTGATAAAAAAAACTTAATAAAAAACAATCAGAACATCTTTACTGTTAAAAATTGGTTTAATAGCGTCAATGACTTCAATAAAAACTCTTAAATAAGTTAAAAATACATGAAAAATTTCAATTCAGAAATTAATATTTGTCCAGGTTTTCAGTGCAATTTGAACCATCCATGCTTTTTGCTTAACATTAGCTTAACATTAGCTTAACATTAGCTTAACATTAGCTTAACTTTAGCTTACCACATTAATGTTTGACACTCATTTCAACCAAATATATTGCACATCAGTTTGGTTTTGTCATTTGATTAAACTTTACAATTTAGAAACTAATCTTAAGCGAGTATTCAAGCTATTCTTACTCAAAAATCTTTTCTTATTTTGATCAATCAAAAACTTATTGGTCTTATTTATTTAAAATCAAAGAGTGGTTAAAATTCTAGAGTATAACAGTTAGAAGTTTTGTTCAATCATCAAAAACTTGAAGTTCAAAAATAGATAACAATACTTAACCTTTTAGAGGTGTAAAAATTATTCCATGATTAGCAAATAAATTATAAGTGAATACAAATAAGTTCAAAAATTCAATTAATGTTAATTAATATATAGATCATTAATCCTTTATTGATCAGTACACATATTTCAACTATGGTCCTGTTCTGCTTAAATATCTATAACTTCTTAAACGATTTTTCAATAATCAATTACAATTAAATTTGTTGAAAATTAAATATACAATATTATAACTAACTAGTAAGTCAAGGATAAAAGGGCATCAATATATTTTAAAATATTTTTATAGATAACATTCCGGGATCTTTGAATCCTTTATAGCCTCATCTTGTTTTCAATTATAATATATTTCATGACATTGTTTTTTCAGTTTTTTAGAGAATATTTAATTATAGAAATCTGAAAACAGGATAAACACTCAAATATTTATGTTTCAAATCTGCGCTTTTGTTCTCATCAGAGCCAGCATTTGAATTATCAAAATTACCAGACTTTCTAGTTATTAATGGGGAAATTCTATAGATTATATAATTAGAAGCTGAATAACTAGAACCCCAATCATTAGATCCATGGCTTAAATCAGAGTCAATAGTTTTTTGAGAAATATTAGAATCAATATTCTTATGAGAAAACACGGAATCGAAAGCCGATGAACTTTGAAGAGGGACTTCTTTAGATATCTTATCATTTTTATTCAAAAAATTCCACTTATGATTAGTTCGATCGCCAAAATTTGAGCGAACCTTTTCTTCTCCTTTCGATATAATTGTGTTGACGTTTTCAATAACAGGACTAATTGTTTGAACGACATTACGATAGGGTTGTATTACTTCTCTTACTTCTTGAATCACTGGTTTAATAACTTGATGAATTATTCTAAAGGGCTCGTCTTGGGTTGAAATTTTCTCTACTTGTTGTGGCGAACCTTTTAAGATAATAAAACATTATTTTTATATAGTTTTTTAGCTGCAATTGTGTCAGAACAATAAATAAAAAATCAGTTTTAGGTGATTTTTTCGAGTGATTTCTTTTTATAGTCTCAATGAATACTTAAAAATATTCTTTTATTTATTTTAGAGTTTATATTGAAATTATACTTGAATTTATGATTTTTAAGAAAATTTCATCCATTCATTAGCCTAAAAACTTTTGCTTCGACTGATAATTAGTTGGAATCAAAGAAAAATGTATTAATAAGTTATTATTTAAATACTAATAAAAATAATTAATAAAAATATCAATACTTGGAGTATGAGATTGTTTGATAGAGAGACGACTCGATTGTGACCTAAAATGAAGGTGAAGTGGTTTAGAGTTTGATGAAATCTCAATAATCGGTGTTTCAAACTCTTCTTCTTCTTCTAGCTGAACCGGAACTATTTGTAAAGTTCTTTTAGTCTGTACTGCTATTGATATAGGGTTTCGAGTCTTTGATATCCTCGAAAAGCTCTGAGTCCCTGAATTACTATCTTGTGTGCCATTAGAACTGTGCCCAAAATTTCCGAACCAATAACCTTTTTCACCAGTTATTCTGCTTTTAGTACTAAAATTATCATTATTTGTTTCCCCGTTGTTGTGATTAATACCGTGTTTATCAAAAGCGATACTTTTAGTTATTAAGATTGTGATTAAACAAAACTGTAAGATAACAAAAAATAAATATAATGTGTATTTAGAATAGGAATTTCAATGCTATTTTTAATCATTGTGATTTGACTGTATCATTGCCCTTATACTTAAAAAGGCGCCTATTCATCATTTTTAAACATTTTGGTTATATTATCAAAAACTTCAGTAAAATTTTAAGAGCTTTATTACTGTAAAATTGATGAAAATAAAAAATTCATATTTTTAAAAAAAATAGGTGTTAAGAAAATTGCTCAAAACCTAAAAATCAAATTCAGATAATGATTCGGATTTTTTATTTAATAAAAGTCTAAGAAATATTTCAACTGTCTTCTCATCTTTTCAGAAAACTTGCTCTTATTTTGAAAATTCAAAATTATAATTGACTGTTGAGTATACAGTAACATAAATTCTCATTATAATTATCAGAAATACTTTCAGATATTCATAAGTTTTCTAACTTTGAAAATTCTTCTTTAATTTTTTCAACAACAACATTATTTGTTATAATTCTGCATAAATAAAACTAATTTTTATCTATTTAATGTTTTAAAATAGTTGGAAAAAAATCTTTTGTTCAAATTGAAAATCAATTGAAGAAATTTTTAAAATTTTATGAAAAAATAGCTGAATTACCGAAAGAAGTTTCTTCAATGAAAACATGATCATCAATATTAAATCACTCGTATTATTATTAATATTCGTTTGAAAGTCGAAACAAAAGTGAGAAAATAATGACTTGCACTCAAATGTTTAAAACTTTCTGAATATTAAAAGTTTGTTTTTACGAATTTCTTTTGAACACACAATAAGAGAAATGAAAACATAGTCTTTTGAATGAATAGGTTTTCTTCAATAATGGTTTCATTTTATATGAATTGATAGAAGAGAAAGAATTCTTGACAATACTAATAACAAACAATGAGCGCTTTTTAAAAGAGGGATAAATCTTTTTTATGAAATAAAAATAATACTTCACCTAAAATGATATGATAAATAAGAATTGTGTCACTTATTTATATTTTTATTGCATTGGGAAATATAAAGTGGCCGTAAATCAAATTTTTGCAATAAATGCTATAACAATATTAAATATTTTTTGATCAAATGTTAGATAAATAGAGATTAAGTACTAATAGCTAAATATCTTCCTATTATTTTCGACAGAAATATTTTTACTGGTTTAAAATTATGCGAATTGTCAAAAAAGAGTTATGGATGAAGAGTTTACGTGAATTTATGTAACTTAAAGAAAAAATCCTACTTATTCAATATTTCTTTTTCTTTTAAGAGAGTCTATCATTAGATTAGCACTCGATAAGTACTGCTTTGAGTTGAGCTGCAAATAAAATTCGATATTTTTTTCAATTCAATATTTGGTATTTGAATAATCTTTAGCGGTTGAATGAGCAAAAATTCTAATGAATTTTTTTATAATAGGATTTTTATATATTTTGATCTTATTTTACTTTAGTTTCTCAAAAGTCTTAAGATATTTCTCAATTACTATAGTATTGTCATTTCAGTTAAGATTGGGTTTTATTCTTTTGATTTCAATTTATTAGGAATATAGAGAAGAAATCTTTTTCTTTGTGATTTTTTTTTGCTAAAAAGATCTAAGAAATAAATGATATAATACTTTCATATAATTCCTAAAATTCGATAAGCTTTCAATATGTTGTATGATTGAAACTTTCTGATTAAAATTTTTGATACTCTGAAATATTTAAAATACAACTTTCAAAAATGTTTGATTGAGGTTTATTAGTTGATTGATTATCAATAAATAATTTAGATTCTCAAAAATTTATAATTAAGAACTATAGAATGACATTTTCGCTGATTTGAAATAAATATAAACAAAAGCAAAAATCTAAAGTGAAATTTTGATCTAAATATTTTTTCCCAATTTCTCAGTTGAAAAGGGGATATCTGAAAAATCTACAACTTTCTTAACCCTAAAACTAATAAATGACAGGCTCTCAGTTTTATCTAATTTGAACAGACCATTTATCTTCATTTTTATGGTCAATTTAAATCTATTATTCATGATATGATCTTTTTAACCATAATAAAAGTGTTAGAAATTCTTTTTTAGATAGAGAAAAACTTTAAAAGTAAATGAAATCTATGTTTTTTTCAAACGATCGAATTTTTTTAATTTCAATCCATCTTTTAATGTGATTATTTGAGAAATGAGTAAATAAACTAATAAAACGTGTTGATATAAATCTAATCCAACATTCATTAGCACAAAACCTAATATAAATGAAATATTTTTCTCAAAATTTTTATTGTCTAATTATTTTTTATGTCCTGATATTATTAAATTTATCCAATTTGAGCCGATTTGTTAGTACTCTTTAATTAGATTTGTTTAAGTCTCAAAGATTTGAGGATTTTCTTTTATGACGCAAAAAATAGAGTTTATTTATATTTATTATATTTAGGAAATAAGAAATAAACGGTAATTACTATAAATCATTATTAAGTGCAATAAAATTTGAATTGAATTTATATCTAACTTATATCAAGTCGTCATAAATAGAGTGGAAAAAGAAAAAAAGACTGTTTGTGATTAAATAAAACTAGAAATCACTCCTTCACTGAGGAATTGCTCCTTCAATTTGAAATAATGGCTCAGACTTTGATCTCCTTTAACCTGTTGTAATATAAAATCACTCATTAATTAATGCAAATTAATACAATTTATCAATTAATTTCTGTATCAGAATAATAGTTTCGATTTTACCAAAGCATCTTTTTTTGTCCAATTGTGAGGAAGATCTTCAGAGCGAAGGAGAAACATAATAAAAAACATTTGTTCTGCGAGTGCAAAAACTTTTGCTTCTTTTAACAATTGTTTCATTGAATTGAATTTATTACTCAAAAAACTTTCGCCATGTATTTTCACACATTCATCTAAATAGGTTTTCATAAATACTTCGATTATTGAATCGCAAGGAAAAGGGATGATTTCGAAAGCAGTTTTGCCCCAATCCTCAAAAACTGCCCCGAAATCGAAGCCTCGATAGTAATAACAGGAATATTCAAAATCGCAAATTCTAATTATGTTCGAGTCAACAGCCCTTTGATTATTATCAAGTTCTCTGACGAGAATATTACTGCCTCTGAAGTCATTATGCGAGAAAACAATTGGAGAATTACTTTCTTTTATACACTTTTTCAACCATTCTATTTCTTCTTTCAAGTTTGTATTTAGTAAAGTGTTTGCATTTACTTCTCTTAATAAATCGTCGATAGGAAATAATTCATATGCTTTTTGATAGAAATCATCTAAAAATTCGAATAACCAGTTACCGGTTCGGGCAATCGGGACTTCAAGTGAATGAATTTGAGCCAACATTCGAGATAGTCGTTCAACATATTTAGGATTATTTTGATCATTGAACCCAAATTGATGTGACTATTCAAAAAATATGATAAGTATTTTAGTGTATTCATTGGTTTTTCAAACAAAAATCTTGAACCAAAAAACTTGATCTGAATGATGTATTTCAAAAACAGCACTTCTGAGACCTTTATTGAATTTTAATTTAATAGTCCACCAAAGTCTTATGTCTCTAAATCAAAGTTTTAACTTTGGGGGTTTCCAAATATTTTACTATCAAAACTGTCTTATCAATGACTCATTAATAGACCGTTATTTCATTTTTCTTAGTTTTTATTAAAAGTAGTCAATAATAAAAATTCATAAATAAAAAGAAATATTGAACAGTCGATTGATATCGAAATTTAATCGAAAAATTTTTTCCTCGTAAATTATGAGTTTTTAGTTCAATTATTTAGACTTAAAATTCATTTATTTAGTGATTTGTCTACTTGTAGTTAAAAAGAGTTTGAAATAAAATTCAAAAATATCTCAAAAGTGCTGTTCTTGAAATACATCATTAATATAATGAAATATAGAAAACATAATCTTACTTTTATGTACTCTAATATTTCTCCTCCATTGAAAATGCCATATAGTTTAGCGCCTAAATTATGTTCAGACACTAATATATTTATTATAATATCATTTAGGTGTTCATTTCCCTCGTAAGTTCCAAACCATTTCTTGCTATGAAATTTAACGGCAACTTCCTTTGGTTCGTTTGAATGAGTGATTGTGTCTTTAGTCAGACCACAATAGTATAATTGATTAGTAAATCCACCGGTGATTCTTTCAACAACCAAGTTTTTGTCGTTGATTTTAGTCCAAACACCTCCCAAATAATCTGCGCACACTTTTAAACATTTGTTAGTTATGTCAATTGGTGTTTCGCCGCGAATCATATTTTTGCGTATTTTTTCATAATCCTCATCATTTGAATTCATATTTTTCGCTATTTCTATAGTCAAGTTTGACTTAGAATAGAATTTGAGCTTTTTTTTGAACTAAGAATTAAATTTTTCGAATGATTTATATTCAGTGTTATATTTAGTGTTCAACTCATTAATCTTCATCATTTAATAATCATCACAATTATATAGATATACAGACTTTACACACTTATTATAATAACTGGTATACTATCAAGACCTTGAATTTCAAATGCCAGACAAGTCAAAAACCAGAATTACAAAGCTAGAAATGTTAAAATTCAGAAAAGTTTATTGGTCATTATTTTGATAGATAATGTTGTTTAAAAGTGTTGAACATTTAGGTTGATTAGGTTAGGTTAATTCAGGGTTAAGTTGTGTAATGTTGAGTTAATTTAGGTTAGGATAGGTTGGGTCAGGTTAATTTAGGTTAACTTGTCAACACTTATAAACACCATTACCTGAAAAATTTCTACCTTCTACCTTTTCGGGATTTCACCTTTGCTGACTTTTGACACTCCCATATGTTGAAATTATGTGTTTTTTACTTTTCAAAATTTTTAATTTCGACAGTAATTCCTTATGATTACGCACACAAAACTTTGAACCATATTTATCATCAAATCTCAATAGAAGTATGTTTGCGTCACACTTTGAATACACATTTTGATAGTATCGCATCAATTATACATTATCTTTAAATAACTTCATTTCATTGAAAAGGAATCAACGTTATCTTCAATGTTTCACTAAAAAGTGAATGAGAGAAACCTTGAGTTCTAATGGAAAACCATTTCTTTTTATCATTTATCTTATAGTAAAATAATTACCTCAAGGAATATGCAATTAAGAATTTATTTTGAAAACATGAACTGACTTAATAATAATCAAATCTTTTTTAATGGAATACAGAATTTTGAAAACATAATTTTTACTATGAGAAAGTGGAATGACTAAAAATAGTTTATATACTTGACTTTATTAAATAATAAAACCCACTTTTAATGGCTCGTTAGAAATAAGATAACTCAAAATGTTTATCTTGAAAGTATATTAAATTGTTATTCCATACGATTAGACTTCGAACTTAAAAGCTCTTTGAAATTCTATTAAATTTTAATAATTCTATCATTTTACACAATTTTTTGTTAATGTAATTGTGAAGTTTGTTATATTGCAGACTTATCAGTAAAGACTCCAGAATAGGGACTTAAACGTGATAATAAGGAAAATAGGGTTAGAACTTGAAAATAGGGAAAAATAGGGACCTTCAAAATGCTTTTTTCCGATAATTTTGGACTCATTGGGCGTCCTGACGTCTATTCCCGATGTTTTTTGAACATCGAAAAAAATAGGGCTATCCTTATTTTGGATTCTTTACTTATCAGACACATTCACTTCTTGTATTGAGTTTTGATGTATTTCGAATTCTCTTTTAATTTTAATCGATCGAAAGCATAAGTAAAAATATTTCGATATCATTTGATTTAAACTAAACAAAAATGGAAATATCTTGAAAGTCAATACAGGATTTAAGAATAAAAAAACTTGAATATTTTGTAACTTAAAAATTTCTGCAAAATGATAAGGGTTTCATAATTTTTGGTCATAATGTTCCAAAGTTATTGTTTGAAAATACCAAGTTTTTGAGTTTGAGGCCTCATATCTCTTATACTGAGGATATTTTGACTAAACTAAATTGCATGTGACTAATGATTTTTGATCTAATATTTACTCAAACCATCAAAAATTTAAAATTTGTTCCAGAATTATCTGAGCAAATCACCTTAATTAATGCCTGTTTACAGTTATTTTCGAATCAGATCATGAGTTTCGGTTACGATGTTCTTCCCAAAAAACCCAAAATTTTTATGAAAATCCTTCAACAGTATGGACTGAATAACAGTCAAAAACTGAGGAATTTATTTATGTCAAACTATATTATACATACGTCTGCATATTATGAAAAATTTTTGATTAAACATCAATTTTTCAAATCTATTAAAACTTTTGAAGAAAACATTTTTTCAACAGAAGAAAGCGAAATATATATCCGATATCAGAGTTTATTATTCGTCTTCCTATTTGGGCGTTTCATTCATCGTTAAAGGCTTTCAATCAATTGATTGATATGCTAACGAAATTCATTATGTTTGACAAAATTCTATCAATTTTTGAGCAATCAAATAATAGATAGAAAAGGAAAATTCAAATAAAAACCTAAACTCTTTTTCATGTCGAATACTCTTAGAAGGGGTGTCCGTTCCAGCGGTAATCAGATATTGATTCACTTCTTATATTTATTTGATGCTTTATATGGGACCATTTTGAAAATTTGATCAAAAAGGGCAAATGACCTTTAACCTCACTATTATTAAATTTTCAAAATATCTATTTTGAACTGTAACTTATATTTTTAAAAGGAATTTCTATTAATACGGCTTTTCCAGGTTTAGACGTCAATCAATGCTTATATTTGATGTCAAAATTACAGTTCGATAGTATATGAGAATTCCACTTTCGATCTAAATTTTTAAATTTCTCATATCAATGTGAATCAATAAAACTTTATCTTTAATTTTAATTAGTTTCTTCATAAATTGGAGGCGAATTAAATCAATTTTCGCCGAAATTTCTTAAGATTTACGAATTCATTTCAATTAGAATTGCTAGCATTGAATTTAAAAAACTGTAATTTTGACATCAAATATAAGCATTGATTGATGTCTAAACCTGGAAAAGCCCTAATAATCAAAAATTCATTCTAAAAATATAAGTTACAGCTCGAAATAGATATTTTGAAAATTCAATAATAATAAGGTCAAAGGTCATTTGCCCTTTTTGATCCAATTTTCAAAATGGTCCCATATAAAGCATCAAATAAATATAAGAAGTGAATCAATATCTGATTACCGTTGGAACGGACATCCCTTCTTAGACATTAAATCGAAATTAAAAAATGGAATCAACAGATTTATTGAATAAAAGTGTCTTATTTTAAGTTTGTAAAACAAAATTAACGAAACCAAATTCTTTTATTCTGTTGCCTGAATTCGATTGATAAAATGTTAATTTATTGGGCGGTTCCCTAAACACAGACTGACAAATATTATTGAATAATTTGACTTTCTTTTTGTATGAATCCTTATGAATTAATTCTTCATGAAGAGAAGACAAAGAAAATTTTACTTTTGTCGAAAATATGTCGAGCTTTTCATCCAAACATAACCATAAATATATATGAAAACTAATAGAAAAAATAACACATAAACTCTAAAAAATATCAATAGAAATAAAACCTTAGGTTTTTCTATTTGATCATTTGATAAAAAGTTTACTCATTTATTTTATTACTGGTATTAAAAGAACAGAAGAAACTGAACGCATATATGATCACAAACAATAGATGTCTTCGTTAACGACATAACAAGCTATTTATCAAATGGAGAGAACGCGCAGTAATTCAAGAGAGCAAAAATCGACCCATAAATTATTGATCAATTCAAAAGTTTCATAAGAGCACAAAATACTGTTGAAAAGCGCATTCAAACAGTGGTGAACATATAGGTTGAGTATCAAAATAATCTCCGGAAATCTCCTCAAATCTATAGAAACAATGAGCAAAATGGAAAGATTACTGAAAATGATAAATAAATTTTTATCTTCATTCTTAGGAAACACTAACTTAATAGTGTTATCACAAAAGCTTTCAATTATAGCATTTTTTGAAGGTTTCAACTTCAGGTTCAACTCAGAATGATTTTTCTACTTTATAGCTTAATTAATCGAGAATATTTTTCAAATTTTAATAAAAAATAATTTGCTTTTTGAAAATAATAAGTATTTTTTGAGAGACTGTAACACAATTGTTTAATTGATATTAAGCATTGTATCTCATGAATGTTGAAAATATTTGGAAACCAAATAACGAACCAACTTATCTATAGTTAAGAATTGATAAATCATGTTTTACAGTTATATATTTTTTATGGTTAATTTATAGAAATAAAATTTTCAACACATTTTTCTGACTTGTGAGTATCAAATTTTGAAAGAAAGTTCTGTTCATCAATAGAGTTGGAGAAATTAATTGAAACTGAAAAGAATTGAGATATTTTGGAGAAAAAATGCCATAATTTAACTCATTTTGAGTAATTATAAGATGAAATTGAATGAGAGAATAAAATTTAAGCTAATTCAAGCATCATTACTAGTTTGATAAAAGAATATAATTTTGTTGCAATGACTAAAATAACTATAAGATATTTCAAGAAATATATTTTTAATGCGTTGAAATTAGCGAATGACAAATGGCTCGAACGCTGTCCATCACTTACCTATTTATGCTTTATTCAGAAAAAGTGTCCACAATTTCATCAAATCTGAGACCGAATGCGCAAGTTTGGGACCAGCTTTCACATTAAATACCAGCGCAGACCTAAACTTATAATACCATAACAACAACAGACAATATCACTGACGAAAAATCCTTCACTCCATTATTGATCATTTGATATTTTGTGCCTCAAAACATTTTAACTAAATTATTAACAGAAAAAGCTAACAACTAATTTATTCATCAGCTTAACTAAAAAAATATCTCATAAAAAACCTCTACTTTGTTCATTTGCATAAATCAAATTGTGTGCGAAAAAGTGCATAAAATATTAATAATCAAATCTATTAAGTTAGACATATATGAGTCTAATTTTCGAAACTCAAAAGAGAGCGCAGTAATAAATCCCAAGTTCTATTGCAATTGATTTTTTCTCATTGCATTATTTCACTACTGGATTATTGATTTTCTTGTTTTTGCTTTTCATCTCTGTTGCGAATATCGAGTATTGTGTTTAAACGCTTGCGCTAACAATTCAAATAACAAGGAATAATGTCCACGACTCAGAATTACGACTTCGGTTCTGGTAATGTCGCCGATGATAATAAGGATCAGCAAAACCTTGATTCTGGAGAACCCGGAGATCCTGGAGCAGGAGCTCAGGGCCCGGGAGGAATTCTGGGGGCCGCTTCTGGAGCTGTCGGAAATATAAGTCAAGTGGCATCTAATGCGGTAATTATTATCATTGAATACCAACAGATTTTTAAAAATGAGTTTAATATTTTTGAAGCCCTGAAAAAGATCTAAGCATCGATCGAAAAGCTTCGGCTAATATTATCATATTTTTATATTCTTATCACTAAATAAAGAGTTTTTTAATTTTAAGAAAAATGAGTTTACATTTCAATTCAAAATTCTCTATTTATTGAGAAATTTTCTGATGCAAAAGTAGACCATATTTTTCCGCTGATTGTGTTATTGAGCAGTTTTATTGAAAACATACTATTTCGCAATTTTTCGCTATACTTCAACTTTTCATTCAATATAATTATTTTTGTTGAGTATCTAATTTTTGATTATTTTTAATTAAAATCGAATAAATAGGTAAAACAGGGCACTGAAGCTGTCGTCAACGCTGGAAAAGGGATCGTAGAAATGGGTGGTTCTGTTATTTCTGGACTTAAGCGTGGATTTAGTAAAACAGGTGATTCTGGAGGAGAATAATAGACAATAAAGAGACGAGTTATGTATTAAATATATTTAAAACATATAAATGAGTTCAAGAAAAAATATATAAATGTTTTGATTATTATTCATATCAAATCACTGAATGATTCGATTAGTATTGAATTTAGAAAAATATAATTGTAATCATAATATATATTAACTTTAGTATTATTTTAATGAATATAATGATATACTCTTTTAATTAGAAGAATATAAAGAAACTCATTTTAATCATTATTGAATGAAATTTAATTTATATTCTAATTGAAACCATAAAAAGTTTAGCAAACATTTAGCAACGATTACATAATTAGATGCAATAAATCTAATAGAGATGCAGTATTAAAACGAATATTAAATCCGAATAACATTAACTTATTATTAGAAATCGATATAATGTATACATATATAATGCATAAAAGTGTGTAATATTTCATTTCAATATTAAATGAAGAATAAATACGATATAATTTAGTATTTACTTAAGTTTTATTTGGTTTGAAAACTAATATAAAATGAGTAAATATTTGGGAATTTCTCAACAAATGTAATATTTATTTCGCAACCATGAAAGTCATTCCATATAAAGACTTTCATTATATTGATTCTACTTCAGTGGTTAATAAAGTTACTCTTGAGATTCTCACTTGTAATCAAATTATTTTCTGTTTCCTGAGACTCGAGTATTTTGAAAACTATTTATATTTAGCTGACTATTGAGCTGACAGGTAATGATTGTTCTGAATACAATTTTATGATACGACCAATTATAATAACAATAATTGAATAAAGAAATTGTTTTAAATATTGTTGAATATATTGAATATCTATATATTGATATATTAAAAATGTTGTGAATTTGAATTACGCATGATAGCAATGCAGTGACTCAGTTCAACTTTTTAGTATATCCAATTTTTGTTGCTGTAAAAACAAGTTAATAGATTCTTACTTCCATTCGATTTCTTATTTGTAATCAATCATTTTTATCGAATTCACTCGATTATTCTGAATCAGGTTTTCATTAAAAAACTATAATTAAATTTTCTTATCATTCGAAATTTTACTTCATTGTTATTCTTGGCTTTAGAAATAATGTTATTCTAGATTTATTAGAAAACCCACATTTCAAACTTGATTCAAAAAATGTATTATTTCTTCGCAATAATTATAATAAAATTTTGATGAAATTACATTCTCAACAGAATTCTATTTAAATTATTTTTTGACTCAAAACATGGTTTAAAACTAAACTTATCTCAAGCCGAACAGGGGTTACAATAATGTGAGTTCACTTTTACTCTCAAAAGTATAACAAACACATTTACATTTTTCTGTATTAAAAATTGTATTCAAGACATTTTTTTTTAATGAAAATGAAGAATTTTATTAATGCTATGAAAAGATGGGCGTAAAATTCACCAAAAATTAATGGTATTCATCAATCATGAAAATCCCTTATACAGGTATTTCCGTGAATATAAATTATTATAAATTAAATTAATTAAACAAGATTGATTAAAAGTTTTGTAATTTACACTCGTATTCACGTTTTAATAAGGTTTCAATCGAATAATAAACTAACACTTCTTTTCTTACGTTTTGAAGAACTTCTGATAACTTCTGGAGACAACGGATTTCGTGACATTGGTTTAGGAATGGGTTTCGCATCCGAACGGGTCTTCATTACGAGTTTTCTCAAATTAATAATTACTGATTTTGGAGAACTTTTCGATTTTCGTTTCTTAGATTTCCTTTTCCTAGACTTTCTTTTCTTAGGCTTTCGTTTTTTAGAATTTGACGGATTCTTTGACTTTCGAGATTTTCTCGATTTTCCAACCAGAGCTCCATTTTGTACTTCTATAGAAGTTGTCGATGCATTCGGATTAATCGATCCATTATTGACAGGAATTCTAACTCTGAGCTGAGGTATTATTACAGGTATTATAACTTTATATCTCGCTATTATTCGGCGCTCTCTTTTCGGTACTAAAACCGCTTCTTTGTACATAATATTATCAAATTCTCGAGCTTTGAAACGAAAAAATATTATTTAATTGTTTTAATCAAAAAATGAAATATTGAGTGAAAAATCTCTCGATTTCTCATTAAAAGTCAATAAATTTCAATACGTTTTAGACTATTATCTGAAGCATTTTTTGTTGAATTAGTTGACTCTCCAGTGGAAGCAATGGTTGTCTCATCACCAGAGCCTGCAATTTAATAAATTAATCAATACAATCATTTGTATGAAAATTATTCTTTTTTTTTGAAAAGTAAGATAAGACAATTTTTGTTGAGACACTTCTTTAGGTATACAAAAGTCCACAAACTATAATTGAAAGCACGAGTTTTGCTTAATTGCTAATTAGAATTAAACATTTTTCGGTGGGTTCTTTGATTTCTCATTTTAAGCTATTGTAAGATAATATTGATAATAATAAACTCTTGTATAAAAATTAGCGTTTACTGAATTCGATCAGAGGTTCACAATAAGTTCGCAAATCTTAATCACTTTTTATTGAAGAATCAATTATTGCTTATTCAGAGAATTATTGTTTAGATCTCTTCCAATTCCTTCAGACTTAATCTTGTTCAACCTTAACCTCAAATTAACCTGAGGAAAAGTAAGACAGTGAAATATAATGTAGCTTATGTTAGTTTTTGAGGAAATTACTTACGCAACAAGAGAAACTTTTAATGGGTTTAATATCTTAGAAGGGAAGCCAATCCGCAGAGAATCTATTTCATCCGAATTATTTTAATGAATCGGAAGGACAATCATTCGACATTAGGAAAATATAAAAATTTTGGGCAGATGGCCATAATTAGCATGTTTAATTAATTTTTGAAAGCTTGACTTAATGGCTGTGGCTCTCGAAAAATTCATGTTTTTCATCAAATTTATTGTAAAAATATTTGTATAACCATAAATATAGAAACAATACTAACAAGATTAACCCAACATTCAATACTTACCTAACCTAAACTTACTTATGTTCCGGATTAAAACAGATGAGGATTGATAAGCAGAAAGTTTTATCGTTTCTATAATTTATAAAATCGAAAATATTTCAAACCTGTAGGTGAGGCTCCTATGACTGGAGTTGTGCAACCTTTTGATGAATTGGTGACCACAGGCTCACTAACAGGTGTTTCAGTAGTTTGTTCATTAGTATCAACGTTGTCCTCTTCATTACTTTCATCAGCATTACTGTCTTCAGCACCACTGTCTTCAGCATTACTGTCTTCACTACTTTCTTCAGCAGCACTGTCTTTACTAATTTCATCATCATTATTGTCTTCACTACTTTCATCATTAGCACTGTCTTTACTACTATCTTCAGCACCACTGTCTTCAGCACCACTGTCTTCAGCACCACTGTCTTCAGTACCACTGTCTTCAGTACCACTGTCTTCAGTACCACTGTCTTCAGCACCACTGTCTTCAG
>JAQFXV010000250.1:0-28039 GCA_034694065.1 Camisia spinifer
ACTTTGGCCTTTCGATAGCCAATAAATATTTCATTAAGTTTTTCCTAAAATTCAAGTCATATTGAAGTTGGTCTTCAAAATGTTACATTTTTTGCTCACACTTTTCAAGTTATCATTTTGTTAATGTTTTTATAATAAGATTTGAAAACTTGATCTTAAAAATTCGATGAAAACTTTTTGAAATAATGTTTGATGAAATGAGAAAAGTTTTGAATTTAATTGTGAATTAAATAAGATATTTGTGAAAAGTTGCACGAATTGATTTTTGCAATGCTCGAGCATGTGATAACTTGGAGACGACGCATAAGTTGATATGACGTAAACTTACTATTTTTCTACTCAACTTTTATTTGTTTGCAGATTTGAAATTATATTTTAAATTTAGCAGAAAATATTGACAAGTACTTTGTAAGCACTTTAATAGTTGAATTTATTATAAGTTTGTATCTGAATCTTTCAGCATTTGGTTTTATTGCTATCTTATAAGTTAGGGTTTAGAGTTTGTCCCTTTAGGTAAATGGAAACGTAGTGATCAATGCAGGCAATGCAGTACACATTTTCCAATGGGAAGTAAACTTTTGCAAAGGCAGTGCTTAATACAGTGGATCTATTGCTGCAATGCATACGTTGGCAGGAAAACGATCGAATAGAGAGAGCACCGCCACCATAGGCTCACTCACTATCTGCTCAATACTATTCCCATATTTGCTGCAGTATTATATATACTGTACAGCATTTCTCAAACACTACAACTGCACTTTACGAGCAAACTTTGCTCAAGTCTTTTATACAGCAATAATATTTCTGTTTCTTCGATTTGTTATATGTGAAGCTCTCAAAAATGTTTTATTTGTTCGATTGACAATTTAAGTTAATAACAAGTTTCATACCATTCGAACTAACGTCTATTATCCTTATGCATAATATCTGATGGACTTCTGCTGAGTTGTTTCGACTCAAATGCACTACTTTTGTCACTGGGTATTTTCTATTGCTTATAAATAGTTATTTATATTAAACAAAATGTAGTAAATGCTAAATAATACTTATTATATCACAAACTATTCGATTTGCTATATTTTACTTAATTGTCTGAATAACTATTTTTTATTCCCTTAATTCATATTTGATTTGATTCTTTCCTCCAAAAGCCGATTCAAATATAGTCTTTTCGATTGCATAATAAGTTTTGATAAGATATTTAAAAACTTTTTAATCTCCAACTTATGAGAAGACTGTTTCCTTTGTTTAAACAGTTAATTAAAAGTTTTTTGACTTAATGGTGACTCATTATTACAGTAACTTATATTTACCTAATATTATATAAAGAGTCGGTAATCAATTGAATTATTTTCAGTAAACAAACTGACTCCTATTCCCAAATGACAGCGTATATTAATTACTATCTTCTCTGGCAATCAACTATTTTTCAGCAAAAATACTTTTTCTTTATTGATTTGTTGGCTAATTCTTTTGGCCTTAAATTGATTTTAATTTACATTATTAGCGCTCAACTTAACTCATAATAAGTTTTTTCTTCTACTATTTCAATCACATTTTTTGAGTAAAAATGTATTCAACTTTTCAATTATTGTTCGGTATAATTAACTTCTATTAGGAAATTAATTATTTTATATTTCGTGAGTAACCCATATTATTAGCACAAATTGATGAGTGAGAAAAGTGTGTTTATGTCTACTGTATCTGTCATTTATATATTTGAACCTCATTTCTCATCATTAAAATACTCTACAAATTAATTTTCAATGTTTATTATGCATAACATTCTTGCTATTAAGCCATAAAAATAAACTTAAAATTATGAATAAAAAGTATATTTGGTGAGCAAAAAACAAGAACTGATTATTTTTACAATATTCATAAAATGTAAACATAAACATTTTGAAAAGGCTTTCCCTCTTTTTTGATTTTTCTCTCTTTTGAAAGTATGACATGTGGGAAATTATTAGGGCTGCGCATAGTTGACAACCATTTGTAACTTATATGTATTACTTTTTTCTCTCAATGTTTAGCAGAATAACTTATTGCTCCAATTGATTCACCTGTCGATTCAATACTTTAATGCTTACAACAGATAAATTCTTTCCCATTTCAACTCTTAGGTATTCACTGTTCTGACTTTTATTGGTTTTCAGTTATATTATTACTATTGTAACTCAATTTATTGAACAGTTATTAATGTTAGATTTTAAATAAAAATTCGATTAATTTTTTTGATCGTGTGTTTATTAGCATTTAATATCTTGTTTGATATACTTTTCTAATAAGTATTTTGATTTCTTGTAAATTAATCGAATGGTTAGAAGAGTTGTGAAAAGCTTTTTCTTGTAATATAATTTTGATGTTGAGGTTTTTGGAGGCGATCTGACACCTACTCTATGTCTAATTTTGATGTTTATATTATGTTAATTTAATGACATAGTTTGTAAAGCTATTTAAGATATTGAATCCAACAAAACTCAGAGCTCGTAATGAATTATAAAAGCGGTTGAAGTATTTTTTAATGACTCTACGCTTTATTTATTCTTATTTAAGGTTTGTTTATATTTATCTTAGTTTATAGACCTTTTTCGGACGGTATTTAAAACATATTTTTTCAATTCTTGATTTCATAAAAACATGAACTCTTACTTTCATTCATTAGTTATGTTTAATTTTTTCCCTTCAATTTGATGACAGCATAACATATGATTTGAAAGAGAATAAATAGGGGGAAAATAATTACATAATTTAGTATTGGTTTGATTATTACGTAAAAAATTTCTAAATTTGAGTCGTATAACAATGCGTTTAGTTTAGAATTAAGACGTTATAATAGCTATCAGTAAAGGTGAAGTATGATATTGTTATTATGAGATAGAGCTTGAACTAAAGGAATATTTGATTCTAAAGCGAAAAGTTGAGGGGAAGTAATCGAATGGGGAAATGACGGGAAAGACACTCTTACTAAAAAACTGTTTTCAATGCTCTACTCAAAAGTGACGATTCTTTTTTTGAAGGTTAATAGTTTAAAGGCATTTACTTTAACAATAATAAAAAAGGATAGAGAAAGCTATGAACTTATAAAGTAAAGAAATGACGCAATATTTAAATTATCAATTCTTTTAAATGGTTCAAAAGAGATAATACAATCATCAGAGCCTTCTATTTTATATGATATTTGCTTAGCATTATTGTTGCCTTCTTTCTAAATAACATTGCTTTTGCTGTGTTTCATGTGTCTGATGTGTCACCTGGTGTTTAAAGCAGACAAAGTTTTAATTTAATCATAGCTTTAATCTATTTAACATCGCTTTGAATTGATTTCCAATTGAAATTATTTGTTGAACTTGAATTCTTTCACTTTTCATATTCAATTTTGAAGTTTTCTTCTTCTCGAATCAATTAACATATTTTGTACTTGTTTTTCAACACCTTCTAATCGCTTAAAGCTATCATTATTTGTTCTTTATTATTATTTTATTTGCCTAAAAGTCTTGAATTGGCCAAAACACTAATAATAGTGTTTCTTTTTCAACAAAAGTTCATTAAGTGCTCAAACAAAGGACCGACACATTAATCACCCCTCAAATAGAGAAATCATTGACAATCATTACCTTCTGTTTTGACGGAAGACTCGAGTCGTTTAGTTTTGTTATAATTAGGCTAAGAATTTATTTTGAATTGTTTTTCTACAAATTATTATTTCTGCCAAATTTTTGCTTCCCCTTAAAAAAGTGATGAATAATGAGTAAAAGTTTTGCGAATTAAAATATAAGCTCAACTTATCTAACTTTTTGAGTTGAATTGCATGAACACCAGATCAATGAATAAGTATTTGTACTATTTATGTGCCAAATGATACTTAATTACAGGTTTCATCGTTTACTCATCAATTGGCTCTAATTTGTTTGTCAGCCCTGTCTTATAATGCATAGTAATTAAACTTGATTTTTGTTTACATTGCTTTTCAACAAATATTTGTAGTTTTTATTCATTTCTTTAACTTCTCTCAAATTGCATTTTATTGTGAATTCATTTAAAAGTCAAACAATTATGAGCTATTGTGAGATTATATATTAAATAATTACAATCATTGGTGTCAATAATAAATCATTTTATCATTAAATAACTGATTCATTCTATCAGTAGAAATGCCAAATACTTTTTCAGTACATTATTGAAAATTTAGTTATATTTTTTTTATTTGATCCAAAGCTAATTTCCATCGTTTGATTCTTTTATATTCTATGTTTTCCATTAATAATTCCTCAAAATTCAAATTATTTAATTATCAACTTTTATTTAATCTGTGTTTTGTTTATCATTAATTTGAATTATAAAAAAATAGAAACAAACTATATATTAAGAAAAATTCAATATATTAGCATTTTATCTATTTTTAACTTTCGCTAATGGAATTTGATATGAAGTAATATTTCGCATAAAAATATTTAAAAAGTGAGTGAGAGAGAGAGAGAGAGTTAGAGAGAGAGGGAGAGAGAGAGTTAGAGAGAGAGGGAGAGAGAGAGAGCGTATGGAAATAGCTATTGAATAGAAGTAAGATAATGAGTGCATTCATTTATTTCCGATTTAGCTGTAGAGAGAGTCGAGAGTGGGTTTGATGATTCATTAATATATACAAATATATATGACAAGGTCGTGGTCGCGACATTGATCTCATATTACGCTAATAATGATAAAATTTTTATTTATTTTTGTTGTTACTAACAATTGCACTACTCTATGATGTCAATAATTAGGTTAATGATCCCATTTCTCTATTGTCGTTCATCATTATCTTCGATTGTATTAAGTCTAGCTCTCATGTAAATAGTGAGACATCACTCACTCTGATTGTAATTTTGATACAACACTTATCAACCATTACTCATAATCTAATTTTCAGTTTTGTTCTTAGCTTTACAAAAATCGGAGTAAATCAATGTGTGAATTAAGCTTCTTATTGAAAAACTTCATGAATCAAACCAATCAGTATTTCTTCAGTTGAAACTTTAAACCAATTATGGGAAAAATGATTTCCCAAAAACTGCGTTTCCTTATTCGAGTTGATCGTAAAGAGCTTAACAGACGTCTAAAACTATTTTTTATTGAAAATGATTTAATAACTAATCCTTCACTCATCAGAAATTGTAGAGTCTTTCTATTGGTGAACTAAATCATTCAATTTAATGCTTTCTCTCAATTTATAAGTTCTAAACATCTAAACAATTTAGTTTGTGGTCAAATCAATGCATAAGAGTATCAAATTTGAACTGAATTATTATTGTTTATTTTATCTAACGATTTGATTGCTAGAACTCATTTTCATAATGTTAAACAGTATTCTCACATAAGTGTGTAGACAAGCCATTCAATAATTTTCATTAAATCTATTTTTATTCATTTTGTTCAACTCAATATTTTTAATCAGATTATTAAAAATCCATTTACGAATAATTTACAAGTTGAAAATTTGAAAAAACTGTTCAAATTATGCAAAAATCACTCTTTATCGTCAATTTTCATAATAAGTTTCTCATTGAATATTAGTTTATTGTTTGTCACGATAAAGATTGCACACAAAGACCATGATTTAGATGTAAAGATAATTTGCGTTCAATAAACCTCAAAATGATGAGCAATTTTTGTTTTCCTCAATTTTACACTATCTTCTCACAAAAAATAAAATATTATTTTCCACGCTTTCGATAGAATTGAATTTAACTTTAGAATGTTGTTGAAAAAAATGTGATTAAGCTCTTGACTAAATTTGAATTTGATTTGATTGAACAGGAATCGGTTGCGCACACATCAAATATTCATTTAGACGACCAATCGTCGAATTCATCGGAGAGAAGCACTCCGGGCAAACCGCCAACTACTGGTCCGACTTCAGGTCAGGTACGACAGAGTAATCATCATCCACTGGGAGGGATGTCTCCCGGGTATGTGACGGGGAATACAAATGCGCCGAACAATGCGTACAACACATACGGGAATCACGGTTACGGTGCGATGAATAACAATATGATGCCACCGCCGAGTTGTTACCCGACTAAGACTACAATGCCGTCAACGAGTCCAACTGGAGCTCAAGCGGCAGCACAGGCCGCAGCACAAGCAGCTGTTATGGCAGCCGAAAGATCTGCCAATTTTACTGTTCGACAGCCACACACTTCTATGTATTTGAGACAACATTTGCAGCAAAAGATCTATCAGCCGAATAGCGGTCCGTTTCCACCTCACGGTCCACCAGGAATGTCACCGATGGGACCAACGGGTCCACTAATGCATCCCGTGGGACCTGTCCATGGAATGACACCCAATGAATCAATACCACCCACTGGTAGTGAAGCGCCTTTGAATTCTGGTTATCCATCAGGTCCATCATCACAAATAACTGCTCCGCCAACTACTGAAGCGAGTGGAGGCGCTTCCACTTCTGTCACACAAAGTATTACTTCTCCGCTATCAGCGACACCTTCGCTCTCAAATAGTATCGCTGAAGTACGGATAGGACCACAACCGCCACCCATTTTGGATGAGGCGAGTCAGGCGTCCACCACCTCTTCACAGGCAGAGGACAGCTCAGACACACCTAAACCAAGCTCTAAACCTCCTGGTCTTTCACACCCGCCAACACCGAACACATTGGGATCACCGGGAGCTGCGAGTCTCTCATCATTTCACGATGAATTCGAATCTGTTTCAAGTCCGAGTTGGCCGCGAACTCCTGCTAGTCCTGTAAGTCATTCAACCTATTCATCAATTTTTACCAAATCAATCAATAAATGCACAAAATTCTAAAATTACAAACAATCAATTTAATGCACTTTTTGCTTATCGCTTAATTAGGTTGTCAACAGTCAAGGTTATGAGTCTCACGGGCACAACATTAAGGTTAACCATTCTTTTCGATCATTTTCTATTCCAATATATTATTAATATTAATCGATTTGATATGACATCAATTCATTTGAAAAGTTACATAACTTATAACATGAACATCAATATTGCTTTGCATGCTTTACACTTATCTTCTATTTGATATTAATGAATGCTAACTATACTTAAAATTAGAGTTAATTATGATAAATAAGAAGATGTTTATTATTATTATTGATGTTTAGCGTCCCGACGGTTTGATGAAGTTGTATGACATGTCTGATGAGCCGGAACGAAGAGCTTTTCTGGACAAATTGATTCAATATCAGGATGAAAGGGGAACTCCTATTACTCAATGCCCAACAATAAGCAAACTGCCACTGGATCTTTTCCGACTTTATTTAGCAGTGAAAGAAAGGGGTGGTTTTGTTGAAGTGACTCGAGCTAAGCTTTGGAAAGAGTGTACAGTGGTGTGTAATATCGCCACTTCATCGAGTGCTGCCTATACTCTAAGAAAACAATATATGAAGCATTTATTGCCATTTGAATGCAAGTTTGATAGAGGAGGTATTGATCCGCAGCCCATTTTGAGCTCACTCGAAGGTCCGAATAGAAAGAAGAATAAGAATTCAGTGCCACCGCCAGAACCACCATTTCAGGGACATGCGGGCGCACCTAATATGGAAGGATACGGTCCCGGACCCGGTGGTCCTTATCCTCCTCAACCCTTTCCACCGACCAACGCAATGACAAATTCTGAATATCCTTCTCAACCTCCATCACATCCTCCAACTGGTTATCCACACCATTCTGTACCGCCACAAATGTCTGGACAGCCGACACATATGAGTGCACAGAATCAACAATCAATGCAAACGATAGCCAATCATAATGAGAGTGTTAGTGTTAAGGATCCGTTTGCTGATGATATGCAACACCCGTCGGGCTATCCATCGCGTAATCATCCGCCACAGCAGCAATCACAACAGCCAACAGGTCCGCACTCACAAACTGGTTCCGCTTCTCCACAATCAAACGAATTTACAAATAGTAATTATAATAACTATTCTAATATTACAGGACATAATTCATATTATAATTCAGTTCCACAACCGACTGGTCACCCAAATCTTCCTCCGCCACAAAACCATTTTGGGGAATATAACGAACCATTTAATAGACAAACTGGTCAAACAGACCCATACAATGGTCCGCCAGCATCGCAAGGATATCCACCAAATCGTTTGACTCATCCCTCAGCTTATTATAATCAACAACAAGCCTATGAACAGCATCGCTCTGATAATCGCTTTGAACAACACACTCGTCCTCCACCACAAGATAATATATATGGACAGCAACAACAACAACAACCGACTGTTACTCCACACCAATCCAGAGGACAATATCCTCCCGGACAGCCTTCGGTTCAACATCAACAAAATCCTCCGCCATCTTCTAATTCTAATTATGTCAGGGGTGGCTCTTCTCCATTAGGACAATATAGCGGACCAATTGGTCAACAGATGCCGTACAATAATTCAAATCAAGAAAACTTTAAAAATAGTGAAATGTCTAACTATCAGGTATGTCACCAATCATTTGATTTATAAGCTTTAAATGAATGCTTGTTTTACTTTTTACATATTTGGGTCAAAGATCTCATTTATCAATATTTATATCGTTTATTAGTTGCACACTTGGATTCTGCTCTTATATTATTCATCTTTCAATTTTTAACTTGTTTTCTGTGTCTTCAGTGTCTTCGGATTGCAATCGTATTACTTCTCCTTTCAATTCAGTTATTTATACAAAAATGTCATTTTTCTTAATACCTGAGCTTAAGTGAGTCAATAGTACTAATTATTTAAAAAATTCAATTCATAAGATTGAAAAGTTGTTTAATTAATTGAAAAGAAAAGAGAAGTCTTAATGCAATCAATTATCGTTGCGGAAAATGAATAATATTTTAGTCTTTGTTCGTAAGCAAATGTCTTTAAAAGTATCGCAGATTAATTACTCCTTTAAACAAAGGTACAGGTAATGGCTTTCAGTTATCTATTTAACTAATGGTTGATTATCCTCTCCGTTAATAAATTATAAAAGTATTCAATTGGAGTGACATTTGATGTTAACTTTTTTTATCAGTTATAATAATCGAGTGTTGAGTTGAGACAGAGTAGGAAAATGTTTAAAAATACAATTGAATGGTTGCGTAGTAATTAAATTAAAAATAAACTCAATTTATAAAAGCACAGCTTAACTTACTTTTAATTACAACTTACGCTCTATTACTTAAAAGTTTAGTATAATATTATTACAATATTGAATACCATATGTTTTAAAGCAAAGCACGCGCTTTATTACATAGTATTCAATTTTTAGTTCTCTTTTCACAATTTTGTACGTTTTCAATTAGAAAAAGTTTATTTTCTTCTTTCAATAGTCACTTATACTGTGGTTTTAATCTATTTCAATCATTCAAATTAGATTCTTAGTTAATCGTAAACAGAATTTAACTTAAAATTGATTAATTTTTGATTTGATCTCATTTCTAATCTGTGGCAAATGTGAGCAAATGCTTGGTTTAACTTTTTTGAAATAATTATAATTTTTTATGATTTACTAATTCGTTCAGTCATTAAACTATTATTGATTTAAGACTTAGTGAGACTTTAAAGACATTTGCTTTTTATAAATACCGAATGACACTATTGTGAGTTTGAATAATGCCTTGAAATGCATGGGATTGTTGAATATAATTTAATAATTAGTTTCCAAAGCAAGTCTTTTACTCCTATTTATTTTGTTTTATTTTTCTTTTGATTCATATAATCGTTAATGCACTCCAATAAGAATGCAATGTTACGCATCCAAAGTCCTCTCGCTCAGCGACTTCTTGCTGCCAAAATTTCTCAATCATCTCAAGTATGTTTTATAATTATAACAATTTTAGTTATCAATAACTGCACGAATTATTTCCAGTTTTAATTCATTTTCTACTCCAACAACTTTTGACTTAACAAATATAATCATTTTATTCGTGTAAATGTAGAATTATTCTGGTTCTCAACCAATGTATTCAACCGGTTCATCATCACCACAACAAATGGGAGGAATGCAATCACAAAAGTCAGGTCCGATAACAGGTGCAAATGTGCCTCAACCGGGTTCAGGACCAGCACAACAGTCGGCCACGACATGGCATCCAAGTTCTGGCCCTCAATTCAGTCAGAAAAGGCATCCAGACTTTATGAAACAAGAACAACATTATCCTCCAGTCAACAACACTTATGGAGCTTCACAGACACCAATGCCTCCAACCGGACAATATCCGCCATTTTCTGGTAATAATAATAGTCGACAAACACCTCCAAATCCGCCACAAAGTCAGCCAATTTGGAATCGTGATAACCAATATCGAGCTTATGGTCCACCATCGGCTCCACATATGCCGCCAAATGCTCCGACGCCTCCATTCGGTGGTCCGTCTGCTCCTCAAGGGATACCTCAAGTGAGAGAAGGCTGGGATCACTTGCCATCCCGTGTCGACAATGGCTCAAATTGGCCGCAGAATAGGTTCAGTCCATCACAAGCTGGACCGCCAGCACATGAGCTCTATTCCGGTCCATCACCTTATGGTGGAAGTCATCAAATCACTAAAATGTCAAACTTTCCGCCAAGAAATGATCAAAACAGACAATTTATATCGAATATACCGCCGCCTAATAAAGTGCCGCCACATATGATGGGTCCGACAGGAATGCATCAGTCAATGCCTCCGATGCCATATTCCCATTCACAACAACCACATCATCATCCAGTGTTCCAACAGGTGAAAAAAGAGATTATATTTCCACCCGATTCTGTAGAGGCGACGACACCCTCACTAACCAAAAGACGCAAATTAACTTCTCGTGATTTAAGCTCAGTCGAGGCCTGGAGACTAATTATGTGTCTCAAGTCAGGTCTATTGGCAGAGTCCACGTGGGCTTTAGATATTCTCAGTGTTTTACTACACGACGACTCAACTGTCCTCTACTTTGGTCTCCAACACATGCCCGGAATCTTAGAGGTTTTGCTCGAACATTATAAGCGATACTTAAGTGATATTTTTGATGGACTTTTCGATGACACGGAAATTGGTTACGAAGGAAAACAGTTCAATAAAGACGGCAACGGTTTCGTTAATCCTCAAAAGAAAAATAAATTGTGGTTTCAGTTGAATAAAGATTTAGTTGACAGCGAGGATGAAAGTGTCGAAGAAGATGATGATGAAGAGAGGTGTTCGACACCTAAAAAGTGTAATAACATTCCATTAGTTTCAGAACAGTTGGTTCTGTTGAACACAACTAATTATACATTTAAGTCTCGCGATGGAAAACCTGTTAAGTTGAAGAATGGAAAGCATTTGTTTATTTCCGATCCCGACAAAAAGTGGGATACATTGAAGAATGGTTTCAGTGGTGGAAGTGATCACTGGGCTATCGGTGGCGGAGAGTCTACAAATCACATTCAAACACATTTTGAATCTGATGAAAACTTTGTGAGATTCGTTCGATTTATTAAGAAAAGAAAAAGAGACAAAACTTCGAGTTTTAGTTGGAAAATATCCACCTCTAGTGAAAGTAAATGTCCACTCAATTGCACTAATGATAAATTGGCCACAAATTGTTACAAATGTTTTAATTCTAAGAAGAACTCAATGTTTACGCACGAAACACAAGACTCTGTAAAACAAGAAAACTCTAATTTAATCGATAGTAATAATAATTCGGATAAAGAAAGCGTAAAATCAGAAGAGAATACATTTCCACGAATAAGAGATACAGATTTAGAGAGATATAAGAAAAGGAAAGATAGAGAAGATGTTGAAGAAGAGTCTTATGATCAGGACGAACCTGCTGTACATGTCGGCGAAGACTATCAGGACTCTCTCACCAGAAGATGTCTTTGTCTGTCAACACTAATACGTAACTTATCTTTCGTTCCGGGAAATGACGCGGATATGTCAAAACACTCTGGTTTGCTATTAGTATTGTCCCGACTGTTACTTTTGCACCATTCACATATATCAAAGAAGCGTCATTTCGAACGTTCAATTGAAGACGAATTATTCGCTATAAATGATGATAAAGAGAAGAACGAGAGCGTGAGTGAGAAGGAGTGGTGGTGGGATGCGCTCCACTCGATTAGAGAGAACACATTAGTAACAATCGCCAATTTAAGCGGTCAATTAGATTTGTCGCCCTATTCCGAACAGATAAGTCTGCCATTCCTCGACGGTTTGCTCCATTGGGCTGTGTGTCCGTCCTCTTACGCTCAGGACACTCTTCCTTCTGCTTCTCATTATTTATCACCACAAAGATTAGCGTTTGAATCATTATCCAAACTTTCCATTCTTGATTCAAACGTAGACCTAATACTAGCGACCCCTCCATGGGATCGAATCGATAAACTTTACCAAAACTTATCCCGTTCTCTCAGCAGACATGAAGACCAGACAATACGTGAGTTTTCAGTGGTTTTATTATCAAATCTTTCATCAGCCGACTCATCATCCGCTCGAGCCATTGCTTTGACTGGTTGTGCGATTCCATTATTAATTTCATTTGTAGAACAAGCAGAACAGTCAGCACTACAAGTGGCTAATTCTCAAGGTATTAACGCTTTAAGAGAGAATCCAGAACTAATGGGTACGACACTAGATATGGTCAGACGATCGGCTTCTACTTTGAGGTGTATTTCACGCGTTCCCGATAACCGTCCGTTATTTCTTCAATTCCAACAAAGATTATTGGCTTTAGTTATGTCTCAAATTCTAGATCAAGGAGTGGCAGGTATTATAGCAGATGTCATATATGAATGTTCGTTAGCTATCAGTGTCAACAATCGATGTGTCATAAGTGATGATAATATTAATAACAGTAATAATAGTAATGTTATTAAAGATGAGAATAATCATAACAATGATAATTACAGTAATGAAGTTGAAAATAATACTTCGGTCGCAGAAACACTCACTGACATTGATCAGAATGAGAATGAAATGACTACGGATTCGATTTCTGCCAATACGTGAATCTTTTTTAATTTAAGAAAGTTTTTTACTTTAATTTAATTTATTTTCTGACTCTAAATTTGTGACATTGTGTGCATTAAGAAACTAATCATTATAAATGGTGTGCCTCAACATGTCAATTGAGGAATAACTGTATTGAATAAAGAATACTTGACATTAAATTCGATTAAATGTTTGGCACAACAACACTATTATCGGATTGAATGCAACCCTTGATTAAAACTAAACAAAAGTGAACTGATTTGAATTATACAATTGGGCATAATTTGTTAGGAATATATTTGCTGCTAATTTATATATATATATAAATATATATATTAAAACTGGTTCATATGGTGTACAGAAATCTTTTTCATGAATCAGTTTTTAAGTTGTCATTTCAATAATAATAATAATAGCTTTGTTTCTATAGAACATTATTACAAAATAAGAATACAATGACTTTCTTTTAGTAATTATTAAATATAAAATAAATTTCATGAGACTGTGATTTTTCTGTTTCTATTCTCTTTTTCATCATGTCTTTTGTTGTAATTCATAGAATGCCTAAAGAATGACTACATTATTATACAGTATATATTATTATAAATATATAAATATTCGGTTCTAATATACTTACCGGTAATGATCTTAATATTTATTGTACAGAATTATTAACAAATGAATTGGTTTTTCATTCGTTTAAACTATAAATATGTAATTTTGAAATTTTAAAACTTTTTATTATTATTTTATTCTAAGAATATATCCCATAAAACGCTTTAAAGACTTTGCAATTGGGAGTAAAATAATGGCAATTAAACAAATTTCTTCATTCAATTATAGTTTGTCAGTAATTTTGCAGAAGTTATCATAAGTTTATAGTTAGCTTACTTTCACTTTATTTATGTTTTTTCGTCTACTAATCAAGTATTTTGACTTTTATGGCTTTTTAGAGAAAATTTAGAACTTATTCTTTCGTATGACTGACTAGTTATTAACAATGTGTTGACAATCATATGTTATACACATTCATTCTTTCAAGCATTGGTTTCAGTGGTTATCAATACAGACGTAGTCAAAAAATTATTCGAATTTTACAACACATTCGAAGTATATTTATAGTAATTTTAATTCTAAAATTCAATTTTAAAAACAAATCTGTTTTAACATTTCCGCTATTCATCTAATGTGTATCCAATAGTTCCGGATGTCTTTTCCAATAGTTCAAGAATTTCATAAAATAAAATGGCAGAAGTGGTAAATGTTTTATTCTTTTCCAACACTCCCAATGTGGACACCAAAAGATTACTTTTAAGAAGTAATCCAAAGATTCTGCTCTGATATCTTGTCTTTCATGTGGAACTGCTTTGAGTCCTGTCTTTCCCATTAAGAATTGTTGATTACCTTTTTTGAACCATTCTTTCTGCATATGGTGTTCAAAATCAATTTTTTGTGACCAAATCTGTCTTTTTTAGACTATTAAAATACAAACGGCTTTATAAGCTTCCCATTTGTTGACAAGTGTCGGTTCGTCTTTCAGAAACTTTTCTTCAGATTTGACTATTTTAGGCATTACTTTATTCATCTTTCGATATTCTTTACGAACGAATTGAATGAAACGATTTCTCCAATAAAGTCGATCACATCTCTCAAAATCCGGCAAAGGTTTGTCTAACGAAAGAGTTTGTATTCTTGATAATCGAGTTCTAAATGAATTTGACACATATTCATCAGAGGATGATATGGAAAAGCTCTGATCTACTTGTCTTTGAAATCCATTGAACCAAATGATGGTAATTCAGACGCCATTTGTCTTGATTTGATTTGTGCGGAACCCATGATTACAGAATAAACTTAACTTTAACGGAAATTTTGTTTTATTTTTGTAACCGAAACACTTTGATTCTGAAAGTATTGCTGTTTTAAATTAGTTTCCTTTGAAATATTGATTTTAACATTGCTCTCGTTTTCAACAATAGATTCAAATCAATTTCATTTTGAAAGTTAGAAATAATATTTTAGTATTAGATTCTATGGAAAAAGATTGAAAAATTCTTATTAAAAGAATCCATTTATAAACTTTAGATATATTTCAACAAATTTGTTGAATTAATCATTGAAAAATTTCTGAAGTTGGAAGATATTAATCATGAATTTAATTAAAACCAAATTTTGAATTTAAAGTCAAAACTTGCGTCAGAATGAGTCTGAAGTTTGCGTCTGCGCTCTCACTATCATAACAATCAATGAAAGCATAAATCGCTTTAAACGATGATTTTATATATTACTAATTCATTCATTTAATTAAATAGTTATTCAAATAAATAATATAATGACTGAAGGATTGGATAACTTATTAGCGGAAGCGATCTCTAAGTCTATATTCAAAGAAGACAAAGAAGAGGGAGAAATAGACAGCGATAAAGAAGAAAATAATAAAAAGTCTAAAAAATCTAAACATAAGTCAAAGTCTAAAACAAAACGTTTGAAAAGTAGTGAAAAAAAGAAATTAAATAATAGTAATGAGAATGAGAGCGAAGTAATGAAACTGTTATTGTCGTCAAAGTTGAAAAGTTACGCAGAAATCGCTTTCAAAGACACCAAAGAATATTGTGAAACAAATAGTGAAACAACTCATAAGTCATCGAAACACAAAAGTTGTAAAAAAGATAATGGAAAGCATGAAAAGAGTAAACACTCGAAGAAGTCATCGAAATATAATGAGAGTTATAATGAAGACGAAAAGTATTACTGCGAAGACGAATACTCTTATGTGAGATACTATTCAAGTAAATCAAATACAGATCATGAGGACTATTATTACGGCTCTTATTATGAAGGAATGTCTTCTAAACCGAGTCGTTCTTCGTCTCAAAATAGATATTCTCGTCCATTGAGTCCATTGTATGACTCGAAGTGGAAGAACGATAGGTCCAGAAGTCGTTCGCCATCTTCAGAATCAAAGTTGAATTATAGAAGATCTTTATCTCCAGAAGACGGCAGAACTCAATCGCCATTTCATAAAACCAGATATTTTAGCGATAATAAGAATGATTCGCGTCGAAGATCATTGTCTCCAAACGATAGATCGCATAGAAAGAGATCTTATAGTAAGTCAAGAGATGATAGCTTTGAGAAAATCGATAAACAAAGACTTTTAGAGATAGCTAAAGAAAACTTACTTAAGATGATAGAAAAGGGAGATTTACCCAAAGGTACGGATATTAATAAACTTAAATTAAGACATTTGAGAGAACTCACGACTCAAAAGTCTGTCCAACAGTGGACAGAGTTCTGTCGCGCCATTTCAGCGCTCGAATCGGCCGCTGGTTTCGATTCCGATTTAGACACTGAATGTGATTCTGATGACGACACGGCTTCTGTCAAATCCGAACATCCCTTCACTATTAGACATCCATTTAAATTAAAAGAAAGAAAAGATATTGAAATCAAAGTTCGAGACTTTGTTCAGTTGAAGAGTAGGACAGCCTCTGAAATGGCTATTGAATTGAGACAAACATTTCCAGTTTCGAGTGGAAATCAACACAGACGTAAAGAATTAGAATGGCATGAAGTGGAACAGATGCCACCCCCACCTCCACCACCACCTAAAAAAGCAAAGAAAATAGAGACCAAGTTGACTACATTTACGACTCCAGTTGTAAACACTTCAGTTCCAATTCCAAGCAGTGGTACAAATGGTTCTCCAAATAGTAGTTCTGTTCCTCAAATTAGTTCTGATTCATCTAAATCTCCATCAATTGAAAGTGAACCTAAAAATGAATCTGTTTTTCCGCAGTCATCAATGCCTATAGACATCGGCTCTATTATGGCTCAGAGATTGAGTGCAATGAGAAAACTACAGGACGACCCGCACAATGTGGTTGCTCTCAAACAGATGTTTCAATCGAACCAAATGGTATCCAATCATTGCATTTATTTCTTTTTATTCATCATTTGTTCAAAACTCAATCATTATGTTTTCTGAGCAACACTTCTAAACCCTTAAAGAGTTACTTCCATTAGCATTAGCCACAAGTTTATAGTTTTATAATTATATTTCACAAGTTTTAAGTAATCTTTTCATTTACAAATTCTTAGTATTTTCCTTGTGTTTAATTCTATAAAGATTAGAGTCATATTCCTTTCATCAACTTTTACTTAGTATTAATTGTTGAGTAATTTTATTGATTACTCGACTTTTATTTGAAATCATTAAATATATTACAGTTTAAACAGTTTATCAAATTATAAATTACTAACACTTTAACACTAATTAATCTACTTTTCAGAAGTTCTATAATTCATTCAATCAAACAATATTAGGATTCGTTTGTAAACTAATATTTGCGAAGTTGAATGACTCATAAGAACTTCTTTTGGAATATTCAAAGAAATTATTTCAGGATTGTTTGGAATTTATTGAAATTTTTAACTTCAATTGACTTGAATTGAAAATCACAATAAATTCCAATCACTAAAAAGTGATTATATTTCTATAACTCATGAAAGCGCTGAAATAGACTTGAGTTTATTTTAATATTCTTGAAGTTATAGAAATATTTAATTACTTTTCTCTTTTTAGTCTCCAATTTTAAGAGGATTATACAAATTATTCAAATTAAATATTAATCGATTCTGTGCCGTAATATTAAACCATAGGTAAGCCCACAGATTATTTCATATTTTAATTTTGGATTAATTCTATTCTATTCTATTCAATGAAGTTATAAGAATTCAATTTATTTAAAAACATTATTTAATGAGAATTATAATAAAATATAAATATTCTCCAAAAGTTTCAATATGTTAATAACCTGTGGGATAAATAAACTTTGAATAAATGTTTTTGAATAAAAATTTGTTTTAACATGAATTATAAATTTGATACAACAGATGACTGAATGGGCAGAATCTAAGATAATTCCGGGACAGTTCACGGGCAGTACTGGTGCTAATGTTATGACTGCAGATCAATTGAATGGACCCATCAATGCCTGGACGCGAAAAGTTCGCATTTTAATCAATATATTCAAACTTTTTTATAACTCAATCAATTTTAGGATCAATTGAAAACTGCTTCGCCGATCACTGATGGTATAGGAATGTATCTATTGATGAAAATGGGTTGGAGTCCGGGTCAGGGTTTGGGCAAAAATAACGAGGGAGTCGTCGATCCAATTATGCTCGAAATCAAATTCGATAAAAAAGGATTAATGGCTGAGAAAGAAGAAGTCCGTAATTTACCGCTTCAGTTGGTCTCTGTTCCCAAAGAGACCGGAAAGAATCCGGTTTCGATTGTACATGAATTGTGTGCTAAAAAGAAATGGGGAACTCCTGTGTACGAACAAGTCTTCGAAGTCGGACCCGATCATAGAAAAAACTTCATGTTTAAGGTTTAGTTATTTTTTTATCAATTTTTTTCAACATTTCAATTTAGATTTCAATTCAATTATAGGTAGTCATAAATGGAGTGGAATATCAACCATCAGTTTCGAGCGCTAATAAAAAACAAGCCCGAGCTCTCGCCGCTGGAGTCTGTTTACAAGCATTCGGTCTTTTGCCTAAAGATCAAAATTAAACTTTCACTTTAATAATTATATTGTAGAATATATTATACATTAGTATTTGTGTTTCACACTTTGATCACTATTTTTGATTAAATTTATTTGCAATTTATTTGTTCAATCATAAGATGATACATAAGTTCTTTCAAATTTTTTCTATTAGTTGATTACTAGAATGTTATCAATACTTATATTCTTGTAAAAACATTAAAACATCAAATTTTTAAAAAGAATTCTTTATAAAACGAGTTGTTTTACAATTAACATTATTTTCATTTAATAGTGTTATAATATATCTCACACATTATTCGATTAACTTTTATCGGATTTTATATCGAAATAGTTATCCAAAAAAAATAAAATATAGACTCCATTTTCTTAACACGAAAAAACCGGTCGGAATTCCGTTTAAAAATACTGGTATTTTCAGTAAAATAAAGTCAATTTTTCACTCAAACGGAATCAAAAGCTCAAAATTTTTGAATGAAAAAGTACTTTAATCAAAACTTTTCAAAATCACATTTAAGTATTCAATTATATCTTTAAACATAAATATTTTAAATGAATAAATAGAAAATGAATGCATTATTTTTAATGAATCATTTATGCCATCGAATTTTATGTGAAACTGAACTTAATTTAGGTATTTTTGGATTTACATCAATTTGAATCTCTTTATTTGAATCAATTTTAGGCAATTTTCGCTTCAAGTCTTTAGCGATAATTTCAGAGTTTGATTGAATATCGTTTTGATGTAAAAAACCGGTCATTCGATTGCATTTTGTTTGAGAACTTAAATTCTCTTCTGAAGTATTAGTTTTGCAACTTTGAGGTTCACTTCGCTCTAACATTTGTGACCTGAAAAAAAATAATTGATCCAAAGAATAAGTCAATTATCTGTTACCCGATTATCAATACAAAAATAGATTAGATTTATATATAAATAACTCACTCATAATTTCGATCGATTTGTGCCAACTTTTGAGTGACATATCTTTTCCTATCATTCATTTTTTCTTGAGTCTCATCAATAGATTCTAATTCTGGTGCATAACAGATATGAAGAATAGACCCCAAAAAGTTTTTATCGTCTAAAGACTTTTTAGCCTTAACTGCATTCACAAACTTTTTAAACTTAATTAAATAAACTTTTGTAAACTCTTCACAATTTGGATAATCAGTTAAATTAAGTTTTTCGATATCACCAAATCTTTCGCATAATTTATACAATTCTTGCTTTACATCAATTTTAATGTCCGGAACATTATGTATGAGAAGATATTTTGATTCATCAGAAATTGTAAAAACTTTAACACATGTCTCACGCCTTCCTCTTCTATATTTACTTCTTGTGACACATATTTTATTCCTCGTGTGATGTTTTTGAGCATCGATTTTAATCACTTCTTCGGAAATCATTCCAATATTTATTAAAACTCAAAATTTTTACAACAATAAAAAGTTTAAACTTTAGTGTCAGAAATGGTTGGACTCATGAAACAGACATTAATTTACTTATAAGACAATCAATTTTGAACAAAACAACTATTTATTAATGAATTTTAGTTATGTTTAAAAATAAATAGTAAAGCAATTTCAACTTATATATAATTAATTAATAGATATTAATTAATTAATTTATAAAATCAACAAAATATTGTCTAAAAGTAAGGACAGCTTTAATTCCTGTTAAACTATCAATAGATGTCTCTCTCATTCGTAAACATAATAATAATAACAATAACGTATTGTTAATAAACAGTGATTTTAAGTTTCTGTCATTTAATTAATTATAACAATAATTAATAATTAATAATAATAAAGAAAAAGGTATCAAAAGCTTAAAATAACATAAAGTAACTGATTAAATGAATTTGAATATATTTTTGGGATTATTTACTATTTGAAAGTTGTTTTAAATAGTTATAAATATTGGTAATAAAAGTAATATTTGATATAAACTTAAAGCACACTAACTTATTGACGCCATAGTAAGGCTAATATTGATCTCTACTTTCAGTCTTATTCAGCCCTTAAATCAAATTTCTTTGTCATTCAAAAGGAAAACAATTTTTCAAACTTTGCAAAATAATTCATTATTTACTAACCAATTCTCAAATGATTTATTAAATCGATGGAAAATCGTAATAAATGTTTGAATTTTTATTATATATCTTTTAAATACTTTTATAAATTATTTACTAAAAAGTTTTAATATAATAATAATGATAATAATACTCAATATATTTAATTATAACTTAATTTTATGAATACTTTATATGAATATGAGTTTTAATTTATTGATTACTAAATGTTTAAAATATAATTTACATATATTTTTGTATTAATAGGTATATTAAGCGCCGCATGAATTAAATGAGAAAAAGACTGCTTTCATAAGATTGAAAACAATTATTAAATCGCTTTTTATTGCATCGCATTTGTGTTTGCCTTAAATCTAATCATTTATCGAAAGCAAAACTCGATTCAAAACAATTGCTTAAACAAGAAGTGCGTAAAACAAACTCTTACTCAATAATTAGCCGCTAAACAAAACTGCGAAATAAATGCGATCAGAATTTAATTAATGCGCAAAATATTGAAACTGTGCGAAAAGTTTGCGAAATAGAATTGCGTTTTAGGGAAAAAATATAACTAAAGGTGTTTTGAGAGAAAATAGTGAAAATGATGTCTGATTTGCCGCTAAAGAGTGAAGATTCACTCAATACAGACAATGACGGATCGAGTAATGGAGACGGTATTGGAGATGTCTGTCGAGACTTCTTGCGAAATGTTTGTCGTCGTGGAAATGCATGTCGTTTTAGACATCCGGACCCTTCAGAAGCTGAAGAGTTGGGGAAAAAAATAGAATACATCTTCTGTCACGACTATCAGAATAGAGAGTGTCGGCGACAGAACTGCCGATTCTTGCATTGCACTAAACAGGAAGAAGAGGTGTATCGGTCGACAGGAAAACTGCCTCAACACGTATTGGACAAAATGGCTCAAAACAAGGCGTCAGAGATGGCTCAAAGTCAGGCTAATGTTCCCGTTTGTAAAGACAACTTGAAGGGTGAGTGCAGACGAGGGGTCGGAAGGTGTAAATTCAGACATGTTTCACAAAATGATTACGAAATGGAAATGAGAGGAAATAATCATAATATACACCACTCATCAAGATTTGAAACGCATTCAAGTCGTAATCAAATGCATAATGTATTTAATGATCACGGATTTGATAGTTTTGCTCCACCGGAGCCAAAGAGAAGAGCGTACGACACGACCACATTCAATGCCACCAATTTCGGAGGCTTTGCTGCCGAGCGAACCGGTTTAGGTTTAGGTGGACTGACCAGTGCCGCCGCCGCGAGTTTAGCAGATTTTGAGTACAATACGAGCACCGCTGCATTGCATACGACCGCAAGTCTGCCGCCAAATACTATTTACAGCTCTGCTCGATATTTAGAAGAAGAGAACGCAGCGCTGCGAAGGCGTATCGATGAGCTTAAGAAACAAGTGGCAGACCTGATGGCCACAAATGAATTTTTATTAGAACAAAACGCACAGTTGCGCACAATGGGTAAACCAAATCAGTCTCAGGCTTCAGCACCAACTCTAGCGCCTCCCCCTTTGCCACAGCTCTCATCCGATCTGATGACACAACAAAGAGCTAATGATTTAGGTGTAGGTGTAGTCCCATCTTCAATGGCAATGCAGGCCCAAACTATGTCTGGTCTACCCGTCTCTTCAATTGCATCGATGTCTTTGCCCACAAGCGTTAGTCTAAGCAATTCTGCGCCACTCGTCTCGTATCCTATTATCACAACTCAGTCTATGAGACCCTCAATTATGACACATTCTTTAGGTCATTAAACTATTCGATTTTATTATTAATCATATACTAAATTAATACTAAAATTATTACTGATATTCACTCTTTTTTGCTCATCATTTATTTCAATTATATAATTATATTCGATATCATAGTCAATATGTTTTATTTTTTAGGATACAAATTGTCAATAATTTATCAAAACCTAATTCCACTTTAGATGTGATCCTTATATATGTATTTTCTATTTCTATTATTAATTTCAACCAAACTATAGTTACACTTCATTATCCATTAAATTAAACACTCATTACTTTTACATTAAATATGATTTATTACAACTCTATATCAAATGTATTCAAAATATGTGTTTTTCATTCATTAAATTTAATACTTTAATTAATAATTTCATGTATTGAATAAATTCATTTTTTGCTCAATTAGTTTGTTTTACCAATGCTTCAAATTTGTTCAGAAACTTTACTCAATTGAACAAATTTTAAAGAATTTTAAAAATTTTAAGTTCAAAAACTAGTTTTATTACAATTAAAGAACAATTTAATGAGTTGTATGAATGTAAGAATACATCAAATTTTCTACAAAATAGTTGTCAAATGTATACAGAATAGAGTAATTCAATAAATACTAACTTTTGTTATTTCCTAAAATCGCATCCACAGTAAAAGATGAGGAGTTTTTAATTTGCATAACTTTAGTATTTGAGGCAAATCCTGAACGAAAAACTTTTTGTGTCAACAATTCTTGTAATTGAGGTCTTGAGTAATAAGGATTGAACGCAAACTTAACATAATTATTAGGATTAGAGGCAAAGAATGGCATTAAATTCGGATAAAGCAGTGCTTGACTAATACTATTCATATGAGAAGTTATGATAGGAGTTGATTGTGAAGGCATTGTTTGCATTATTTCCGAACTGTTCGATAGTATTTGCCAATTGTTTGGATCACTTTTCAATTCAGTTCCAAAATTTTTTCTCCTTCTAATAATTTTTGCAATGTATGGATTATTGGATAAATAGCTTGAGCTTTGTTTCTCTCGAATCATTTGATTACGTATTGATTTCTGTTGATTACGTAAATGGATCTGATAATTGCGCTTCTGTTCCATTAAAGTGGTTTCAATTGCAGTCAAGTTTAAACTATTTGAACTATTGGATGATAATTGTTGTCTTCTTAGAGCCACTTGTGTTGCCATTACTTTCTGTCTCTCGACCACAAGCATACAGTTATGACATTTACAATCCTTCCAACGACAATACTTTTTATGTCCTTTAAAAGAAAACTTTAAGAAACTTTGGTTTCATTTGAAACAAACTAAAACATTTCAAATGAAAAATATCAAACCTTTAAGACATGAAACGATTCCGTGATTTCTACATCGGGCACATTTTGGTGTTCTTAAAACACGTTTAGAACTACTTATTTTATTAGTATCTTTAGTGTTCAAATCCATTTCTATATTAGATATTTAATGCATGTCTACAAATATGTTGAACACTTTCAAAATAGTAGACTTAGGAGTTGTTTAAAGTTGATCTCAAGACTCTAAAACACAACTGAAATGCTCTGAAATGAGTCTCTTTTAAATGGAATGTTCACGTTGTGAATGAGTTCAACTATAAGAAGATTTACTAATACTTAATCCGAGCGCTTAAACTTCTCTATTGGATACGCGACTGCTTTTTGAAATGGAACAGTTGTGTCAGTCGTGTCCACACCTGGAATGCGGTAATTATAGAAACAGAAGCATTCAAATCAACGACAACTATTCAGATATTAAATTTCATAAGCAGTGAAAAGTAGCAAATGATAGGAAAAGACAAAATTTCAGAACTTATGTTGGTTTTGGATAAAACAAAGGCTCACTTTCACACTCTTCTCTAGAATTAATTGTCCGTAACATGAGTTAAAAGCGCTCTAAAATATGCTTTAAAATCGATATAAACATACATTTATCGACAGAGTAATCATTTTCTCTATACATTCTCAACAATTAATTTCATTTATAGTATTTAAATAATTACTTATTATTTATTTAAACTTTTTATGAGTCAAATGTAATCTTAAACTAAACTTTTTAAGCTTATGCTTCCCTATAATGAGATGCAACTGTACTGAAAGCTCTCTTAAGATGTAATGAAATATGATATTAAAATAGAGTTTATTCTTAAGTTCGTTTTGAATAAGATGTTAAAAGAGCCGACAGAAGCGGAACTGAGTAAACGATCGTGTGATGCGATGCCAAACATTGACTAAAATATCAAACAAAGAATTAATTGAGTGCGAAATTATATTTAAAAACTCTTGTATTCGCTGTCTTTTCCGTCTTATAAAACTTGGTTTTCATATACTTTGAAATATTAAATTACACTCAGATTTTAATTTTAGAATCATATGTAGAATCATATGTAGAATGAATCGATTCATTATAATTGAGTTGAAATTAGAAAAACATTTGAAAGTCTCCATTTCCTCAAAGAATTCGAGTTTTGAATTGCTCTCAAACTCAATGTAAACCAAACTTCAAGTTATTTCACAATAACATTAAATTGTTGAAAAAATATGTCATTGAATTTTAAAAAAAGATCTTTTACTAAATGTTAAAATGTTTATTACACTGAATAGATTGATAAGAATCTGATAGAAATAATTAAATTTTATTTGACTTTGAATATTAATAAATATAATAAAACATTGACCAAAGTCTATGTTTGTTGACATTGGCTTTAATGGACTTTTAATTGACGATCACATTAATAGATAAATACCAGTATATAAATAATAGGAACTTAAAAATTTGAATTTAATGACGAAAAGATAAGTGCACTTTTGCAACAATTATTAATGTATTGACAAGAAAATAAAAACAAAATTACTTGCGTTGCGAATAAAAAGTCAAACTTCTTATTAAAATACTGGGCTATAAATGGCTTAATCTTTAGTATTTAAATAAAATTTATGCAAATTCTGTTATCATTTGTACCCAAACGTTGATTAGATTTATTGTAAGTATCGATTTGTTGGCCATTTTCAAAGTCATGATCATTATTGCTATCATTGGCGAAAAATTCTTGCCATGAATTGAAATTAAAAACTTTCTCTTTGTCAGTATCTGTACTGTTATTAATGTTGTGTTCATTTGATTGTTGACAGCATTGATATATTTCAACTAATATATCATCTGTTGCTGAGTCTGAATGGTTTCCACTGTCTGTTATGTCTTCCGTTTCAGTCGAAGAGTCCGTATCCTCAGGTTTTTCAGTTATTCCAATAATATTGCAGTCAATATGAAGGCCACAGTTATTATCAACAATTGAATCAGTGTTAGTATTAAAGGAAAGGCCAATATTCAAGTCATTGAGATTAGAATCTCTTTGATCTAAAGTATCCAAAAGTAATTCACAGCTCGATTCGAAATTTTCATCAGACGTGTCATCTTGTGATAGTTTCAGTTCAGTATCATCGGTATCACGAGTATCATAGGTTACAATTGTTTCAGTTTTCTCACAGATATCGTTATTATTATTATCATCATTATTGACAAGTTGTGTACCATTTAAAATGCCGTTTTGTTTAACAAATAACTTCTTTAATACATTATTTTCCTCCTTTAACTTAACAATTCTATCATTCAATTCATAGTTAATACCCTTTTGCCAATTCACTTCTTCATTAAGAATCTCATTCGATTTCTTCATTTCATTCAATTCTTCGATTATTGCCAACATTTTTGTTCCTAATTCTGAATAATCTTTAGTCTGTTTCTGAATAAACAATTCTTTTTCTTCTAATTTCTTGCTTTGATCGTCAATTAGTTTCTGTTGAACCTTAAATAATAATTAAAACATTAATAACTTGTGTTAAAGAGAATAAATAGATATGATTTAAATAAATACCATAGAAGTGAGTCTCTGTTGAATTGATTGATATTCAAAGAGTGATTGACCAGAAAAGAGTTGGTGTGCGTGAGAGTGAAGACTACTATCACTGTCCAAGAGTTGAGCTCTAGTTCTTATCCATAATATAATTGAATCGACGATTGAATTGAAGTCAATCCAAAGCGCTTCCAAACGTATTCTGAGATCATTAGTGAGTGACTGTCTCTTAACGTATAAAACGTTCAGAACTAATAAAGCAATGATAATAACATTTTGATTGTTAGCAAATCGTAAGTCATCGCCCACTATATCATAACCGCAATTATAGTAAGTATCGATCCATCCATTTATGAATGAATAACAATTTATTACATCGTTCTTATACTTGAAGAATAGATCGATTACTCGAGACGATTGCCATTGAGTTTGTCTCTCATATATTGAGATTATATTTACTAAATGTAAGCCATCTCTTAACAGACCAATCGATGATATCTTTGGTGAACCACTACTTATATAATTAATCACTTCAAGGATTATTTGCTCATCACTTGACTTGAAATTCACGTTCAGTTCCGTTAAAGACATTTTCCATTTATTATTATTATTATTATTATTATTGATATTATTTATTAATACATATTCTTATTATAATTTATTTTCATTCTATTTTTTCATTAGTTTTTATTATTTTTATTATAAAATTAAGTTTAATGTTTGACTAAATGTATAATAATTGAAATAAATAACTATTTTATGGACAATCGTTTTAATGGCGAAATTGATTTACGTTCAAAATTAATATAACTGTTACGAAAATGACTTATCAATACTCACTATTGAAATAGAGCTTCAATTTTTGATATGATTTTATAGCACGAAATGAAAGTGCACTTCATTTACAGACCTCTATTCTATGAATACATTGAAATGAATAACATGTTTGGGTATTAAGGACTTTGATCCTGAACCCGCTCTGTGGCGTTACTTGTTATAATACAAATAACTATTATTTTAGTAATTTCACTTTTAAGGTTAGGTAAAAATAAGTTGCGCGCGGAGCGCGCTAGGCTCTATTTCAAACACTTATCAAATTTAATAATTGACAAATAAAAACATTATAATTAACTTATAATAGACTAGTGTTGGGGTTGGGGTTGGGGTTGGGATCAAAGTCCTAACTACCCATCTTTGCAAACAATTCAAATAAATAAATCAAACATTTGCTTAAATGTTAGCTTACTTTTAAATTAAGTTTAATTCAATTTTAATTTATACAACAAGTCAAACATTTTTAACAATAAATAGGATCAAAATGAGGTCAGAATTCAACACAAATATAATTAAATATTGTATCAAATTATTATCATTTGATAATTAATTTAAGTTTAAACTTAATAATAATTATTAGAGAAAAACTGAACTTTAAATTGAGTCTAATTTCTAAAAAACTTATAATAACTAATATTTAATTTGAGAGTTATTTTGATAATAAGATAATTAATAGTGTGAATGAAATAATAACAATCGATGATGAGGTCGAAGAAGTCGTTTTTGAGAAATCTATTCATAAAAACAATTTCAATCCAAATAGTTATCAGCGAAGAGGTCTTCAAACACTTCCAAAAAATAGAGTAAATAATAGTTTCATTTTGTTTGTCATCAATATGTTTATTGTTTTATTATTTCTTTCGATTTATTTGAATTAAATTATAGATCAGAAACAGAAGAAGACATCGAATGGAATAAAATCAGAGCAAAACAATAATAGCAATACAGGTGAAAATGAA